>CM029017.1:188759219-189021719 GCA_016801055.1 Panax notoginseng
CTCTAATCACATTATCTTGGTTGCTGATTAGAGGTGTCTCCACGGTCTCATGTGCTCCATTACTTATATCAACATTTTCAGATGTCATTTTCAAATACTGCCACAAAACAAGGGTTAATTAACATATCACATATTATCTCTATACTCTGACCGACCAATTAAATAACAAGTAAACTTAAGTAGGTCATACTAGCGAGGAATTCCCCGTTTCTCCCTCTTAGTTCTTATCTCACATCTCAGCCAGGGACCATATCCCTAAGCTTTGATACCAACTGTGACGCCCCCAAAATTAGGTATACATCACCCATCTTGAATCGCCAGATACATGGTACAAAATTCAAATGCAACTTAATTATACAACAGTCATGAACATATACGACTAAACATATGCTATGAGTTTGAATACAAATATTGTCTACTAGAGAGTATACAAACTCAAAAGGAGTCCTCATTACAATTATTATCATACTATTACATAGAATAGTGAGGACTACTAATGCACCATCTAGGACCATCACTCTATTCCCCGACTCGTCCCAGCTATATTCTCATTTCCTGAAGAGAAGAGTGAAAGAAAGGGTGAGCTCAACTAGTCCAGTAAAAATATTATGACTAAGATAATGCAGAATAAATTATCATTAGTGTCCAACAATGTTAAACTGATAAAATAATAGACATCAAGTTTAACTGCAGCGGAACAAAAAATCCATTAAAAGAGTCAAGTAGAGAATAAATCTACTATCTTTTATGATTTAAAAAGTTTTTCATCACTTTTATTGCTGGGACTCAGCTTAATAAATAATTCACATCATCAATTCATCCCTGCACTACTGGCCAAGGATAATATTTAGTATCATAACCACGAATTATCCATGCACTACGGGCCAAAGATAATCGTGTTTTCATCAACGGTCCTGATCATGTCATAAAACAATTCATCTTTGCTCCCTTGGCCGAAGAGAATCCATAGTCATAATCATACCAAAAACTGTCCATCAATGCACTACGAGCCAATGAGGACTTTTTCACATCATTTGTAATATTACGGTCATGATTATACCGAATTATCCCTAGTCATAATCATACCAAGTCCATCTATGCAGTACAGGCCACAGATGACTTTAAAAAAAATATATAAACATGAGGATGATGACAATGATATAATAATTCAATAAAACAAGTTCAAGAATTAAATTATCCAGGAACTAATAACGTCTAAATTGTCAACATGATACTTCTTTGTAGAGTAAATTTTAAGAATGCTCAGAAGAATATTTCCATAAAAAGATACTGGATGAAGCGCAAATATCAAGGATATTCCACTAATTTCATGGAGTATAGAAGTCAAAACTTTAACCAACTGAGTATAATATAGAATGGAATAACAAAAGAAATCAACATGCATGCGGTACTTCGCATAGACAGGTTATTCCAACAGAATAATAAGTAACGGAACCAGGTCAGGCGAAATTCACACCATAGGATGTTCCAACCGAATAATAAATAATAAAATAACAACAGAAATCACCATGCATGCGGTACTTCGCATAGACAGGTTATTCCAACAGAATAATAAAGACAGAACCAGGTCCGGCGTAAAACGCACAGACAAGATATTTCAACAAAATAATAAAGAATGGAACCAGGTCTGGCGTAAAACGCACAGACATGATATTCCGATAGAATAATAAATAATGTAACCAGGTCCGGCGTTAAACGCACAGACAGGATATTCCAACAGAATAATAATAAAGACGAAATAATAGAAGAATGTCACCAAGTATAGGGTAGTCCGCGTATACTGGTTATTCCAGCAGAATAATAAAGAATGGAATAACAAAAGTTCTCTTCATGAATACAAAAGAAAATAATACTCCTTACGAGTACAACAAATAATATCCCTTACCGTAAAAGAAACTGAATATAAGAGTAGGGAAGTAGCAGAATACTTTTCTTCTTTCTCTCTATAATTTTCTCTCTCTAGAGTTTTAGTGAATTCGTAAGAAATAATGAAGGAATGCGCTTCTATTTATAGGAGAATGGAAGGATACTATTGGACTGTACAGTAGGAATTCAGACGAAATAATTTTCAGCTTCACGGGTGAAAGAAAAATTTTAGACGCAACCTAATTAATCACATGTGCATACCCTTATTTCAACGACAACTTATATATATATATATATATATATATATATATATATATATATATATATATATATATATATATATATATACCGTTTGGGGGAAGGAAGCAGAAAGAGAGGGAAGAACAGACAGATGCGCATACAAACACAATTAAATTACTAAATTAAAAATATTTTATTGATTGATCAAACTATTTACAAGTGCTAAAATAAAATTAACTTACAAGATAACTAAAAGAAGAACATTAGATGAAGAGGGTTGGGTAGGTTTAACAGCGGTGGAGGCTAAAGATTAGTCAGAGAAGGATCTATGAGTCTTTCTAAGTCTGAGTAACTAAATAAATTCGATTTCCTTTTATAGAACAAGGAAATGAACTATTACAACATTACTATTACAATAACTGGGGTAAAATAAAAGTAAGAAACATATTACATTTACTAAAGTAAAGTAAAAGTAAAAGAAAAGAAAAGAATCTGCTTTCGGTGGAAAAGCAGACGTCTTCTTTTGACTAAAGGGGCCGTGGGCCAGATGTCTGACTGAGTGCTGCTTTTGGTGGAAAGCAGGAGATGCTACTGGCGAGGCTGTCGGAGTAGAAGATGCTACTGACGAGGCTCCCGGAGCAGGTGCTGACTGATTAATTGGGTACTGACGAGGCTGCCAGAGCAGGTGCTGACTGGGCTAACTGGGCTGCCGGAGCAGGTACTGAATGGGACAATCAGGCAAAAGGATCCTGAGCATCCTGAAGATTGATTGTGCCATAGGGGTCACAATCATCATCATCTTCATCCTGTAAATTCTGACTATCATTTTCTCCTCTGGAATGAGAAGAAGCTGCTTCTGATTTTTCATCTAACTTGTCTAATCTTTCCTAAATGGCGTCGGCAAGAAGCCTTAACTGAGAATTAGAATAACTAGAAACCTCGGTGACTTTACTAGGACTCGGAGGAGCAACTGATTTTAATTTATCAGATGCCTTAACCGAAGATTTACTGGAAGACTCAATGGCTGAAACCTTGGTAACTAGAGGGTCAATAATGGAGTAGAAGGAGAAGGCTGAAATTCCTTCTGAACCTGACCAACTATCCTATCGACACCGAACTTATCCCACCATTTAATATAAAAACGGCAAGAGACCTGAGAAATTGGGGAGATGACTGTTTGGGCTGACCTAATTCCTATGGAAGAAGGAGGCTGGAATACAGTGACTTCTTGGGTGGCCGTAACGACATATTGCCATTTAAGGATCCAAGGGATTTTATATTTACTGCAAAATATAAGGAATGCAGGAATTTCCTCATATTTCAGGAGATAGTTACTATGATGACAAAAATGCTCAAGCTGAACCATAAGTGGTTCTGGGAAAATTGCATGATCAAGACCATGCCTTGTCCACCAGAGAATGAACCACTTAGGAAATTGACTCTTGAACTTTTGGTCGAACTGAAAAAACCAAGAATGACTATGATCTTCATTCTGGTGAAGCATGATTTTGAACCAAGCCTCAATATAATCATAATAGCAATAGGGGCTAGCATGATTAGAGAGTGACTTGAGATCGGAGGGGTGGCTACCTGAATCAGAAAGATTGAGAATCTGTTTAATATACAATGAGTGATAAAGAAGCTTGGATTTATCATCGTTGGTATAAATAGGCTTGATAAATATTGACTCAGTTTCAATAAGAATACTCTTATAAAAGACCAAAGATTTATAAGGAGCGAGAGGAAGGAAATGCCATCCAGTAGAAAAATACTGGGCAGCTAATTTGACTGGGTCATTTTTAGGTTTCATGGGTAACTCGATGTGGAATAAGTGTTGATCATACATAGCACGATACTCCGAAGCTGGGTTACTAGGGTTTGATGAAGTTGCTTTGGATTGATTTGCAAAAATATCAAATGGTTTAGGTTGACTAGCAAGAACTGATGCATAGGGCTTGGGACTGTACCAAGCACCTGAAATTTATTATGGATTTGAGTAACTGGATGAGGAACAACAGTTCCTTTTGACTGATTAACTGGGCCTGAGGAACGACCATGACCACGAGAAGAAGATCCTCCTCTCACACTCATGGTGCTGCAATAATACCTGTGTTAATGAATTCACGGGTGAGAAAATCAGGAACTGAGTTGTTACTACCTTTAATATATTCAATGTCAAAATCAAAAATACTTAATATAGCTTGCCATCTAGCGAAAGAATGCTTAGAGGCGACGTTTTCAACGTCTTTTTCAAGAATGAATTTGGCCGACTTGCAGTCTATCCTAACTAGAAATTTCTGATTTAGTAAATCTCTCTGAAATTTCTTAATACATAATACAAGTGATAAAATCTCTTTTTTAATAGTACTGTATTTTAATTGTGTAGGGTTCCATGCGCCCGAATGGAAACGAACAATTTGCTCGTCAGAAGTGGGGTTAACTTTTGTTTGAGTATGCCACCAAAACCAATATCGGAGGCATCAGTTTCAACTATTTTGAATGCTGAATCATTAAGATGCCAAGGCAGGGCAAAACCTTAACATATTTTTTAACTTGCTAGAAGACAGAAGTATGAATGTCAGTCCATGGAGGGGGATTACTTTGTAAGCGCTGAAAGAGAGGCTTACAAATCTTCCTGAGATTCTTGTAGAACTTGCCTATATAATTAAGCGAGCCAAGAAATCTCTGTAGCTGAGTTTTATCAGTAATCTTATCTGGAAATCTGTCAGCAAATTGAATAGCTCTGTCAATAGGCCGAGTAAGTCCATAATAGAGGATTAATCCGAGAAACCTGACTTTTGTCAGAAACAGACTACACTTGGAAGGTGAAAGAACAAGGCCATTGGTTTTAACTGTTTTGAAGAATGAATTCAAATGTTTAATATGTTCTTCAATAGTCTTGGAGAATACAAGGATATCATCGATGTATACAATAATAAAATGACTGAAAAGATTCAAAATATTATTAAGAATATTCTGAAATTCACTGGGTGCATTTTTTAGTCCAAATGACTGAACATTCCATTCGTAATGTCCGAAAGGAGTGGTAAATACGGCTTTATACCTATCATCGGGATGAATAGCAACTTGCCAGAATCCTGACTTAAGGTCGAATTTACTAAAAATGGTGGAGACACTTAACCTGCTAAGGAGATCTTCCTTATTGGGTAAAGGATATCTACTCCACTCTAGAACTTTGTTTAATGGCTTGTAATTAATAACTAGACGAGGGCACCTCTCTCTTTCTCAGCTTCATTATTAACATAGAAGGCTGGGCAAGACCATGGTGACTTACTATGTCTAATTAATCCTTTACTAAGGAGATCATTAATTTTATTTTTACGTAACTCCATTTGTTCATGACTCATTTGAATTGGTCTGGCTTTAGTAGGAATTAATTGTTCTTTAAATTCTTTTGTGACGCCCCCAAAACAGGTATACAACACCCATTCTGAGTCGTCAATAACATGGTACAGAAACAACTACATCTTTACTATTACAACATAAGAACTATGAGTTTAAATACAAATATTGTCATCTAGACAATATCCACACTCAAATAAGTCCTCATTACAATTATTGATACATTATTTCACAAAAATGGTGAGGACTACTAAAATAACTTCTAGAACCATCATTCCATACCCCGACTAGTACTCGCTACATTCTCGCCTCCTGAGAAAAATAGAACAAAAAGGAAAAGGGTGAGCTCAACTAGCCCAGTAAAGAACATTATGACTAAGATAACATAGAACAAATTATCGTTAGTCTTCAACAGGGAAAATATAATAGAATACAATAGACAACAAGTTTTAAATCAATATTCGCAGCGGAAAATAATAATTCATAGAAGAGTTACGTAGGGAATGAAATCTACGATTATCTATGAATTTAAAAGCCCATCACAACATTTTATCCCTGTAACATAACAATCAATAAATATCTTGAATCAAATAGTCATCTTTGCACTACAGGCCAAAGTTATTCATCAGTTGGTCATGTTCATCTCAACACCTGTTCATCTTTGCACTACGGGCCAAAGATATTCATCAGAAATCATTCATCTTTGCACTACAGGCCAAAGATATTCAGTTATATTATCATTTAAGACTGAGGATGATGAAAAATATTTTAAAGAAAACGAATCTAGTGAAACAAAATAACAAATATCAAGGATTCGTATTTCGATCTATCCATGTCCAAAAATACCTTATAAATAATCATAGAGAAGTAAAATTCAAGAATGATCAAAACATGGATACAATCAAAGCTAGTATCCAGAATAGATATTTGGACAAAAAGAAGAAAATTTTATTTTTTGGTGAATAGTAACTCGTGAATAGTAACTCAAGAACAGTAACCCGACATGAAAAGTTCCAAATTTGATAAAAATTTCCAACAATATTTTGGCATAATGATATTGAAGAAATAATATCATTTTTGAAAAAATAACATCTCTTACCTCGGAAAGACGGTACTTCTGACTGGGATACTAGATATAGTGCTGAAGAAAACTTGCACAGTATAGCAATACTCAAAGTATCAAATACTCACAAGAATACGCTCGATATAGAGAGAGAAATAGAGAGAAACTTGTTTCTGGTGTGATTTTCAATTCTAACCTAAGCACCCTATTTATAGGAAAATGCTTAGAACACCAAAGCAAAAATTTAATATAATATTAATATATTTATCAAATTTTCCTTAGTCCACCTCTAGACATCTGATCTCATCCCATTTATATCACATGTTAGCCACTTAAATGCCAAAAAACGTTTTTCTTCAAAATAATAAATAAAACATCCAAAAATCAATTATTTCAGAACTTCAGAACTTCAATAATTCATAATAAATAGCCCTTTTATCAGAAAATTCGAATCTCGCGAGTTTTTATAGGAATTTCAATTCTCTACAACTTTACAGAAGAAAGTTTTTCCAAATTCCAAACAAAAATTGACCGAAATCCATAAACGGCGATTTTACAGTCAATAATAAATTTTCGGTCAAGAATTGTGTCCACCAACACACAAAACATGTGTTAATCATTTAATGCCACAAAAATACTCTTCCTCCTCATATACTCATATATCCCACATTTATTATAAAAATATCACCATCAATATATTATTAAAATAATATATTTAAATGAATTATTTTATCAGAAAAAGATAAAATATTAATTTTCAACAATTGTCACATTAAAAATTTTCTCTATCTATATCCACATAAAATTAATATTTTTCTCATCATATAAATTAATAATTAATTATACACAAATAATATTATAGAATCACAGTACTGGCAACCAGGCCATTCCCAGGAAAGAGGGGCTTTCCAATAAGGATTTTCCTTACTGGCGCGCAATTAGATGACCAAACCTCTCCTTAGACAGAACTTTCTAGACATTGTCAATAATGTTATCTAATAATATTATTCAGATAATATGAATTATTGCTCTGATAATGAAAAATACTGCGTAGTGACAATTATAAAATATCAACGTAGCAATTATTTAATCAATAAAATAAAATATTGAACAGTAATTACTGTAACCATTATTAAGTAGTGCCTTCTTATGTAAGAATCAATAATTAGTGCAATACCGTGCTACTGTGCAACAACGCGTATTACCGTGCTTTAACCACCGGGTATTCCAACAGTATTAACGGTAACAACTACGCCGTTATTTATAAACAACTTATTTTTGTCGTTTTCTTCATCCAATCGCTTTCCGTTATGGGCCCACAAAAGACTGCGCCGTCATACGAATATTCTCCGACAGTAAGAATATTCCACGACCAAGCGAATATTCCCCGATAACAATGAATATTTTATAACCACTTGCTTATTTAAAATATTTGCGCATTTTACTCATAACTAACCACATTAATCAAATTAACCCTTACTATTTCAGAATAATAAATAGAGAAAATTTCATTTATTAATAATTTGGGGTCTTACAACCTCCCCTCCTTATGAAATTTCGTCCTCGAAATTGGCATACGTACCTGGTGTTTCGAAAAGATGAGGATACCTCGCTTTCATTTCCGTTTCCAACTCCCAGGTCATTTCCTCAATAGCATGGTTTCTCCACAAAACGTTAACTTGTGGTATGACCTTCGTGCGTAGGACATGCTCCTTCCTATCCAAGATCTTGACAGGTACCTCCTCGTACGTTAAGTCTTCGGCTATCTCGTCCGGTTCTAACTCAATAACGTGGTTCGGGTCTTTCACATATTTACGAAGCACAGATATATGAAAAACATTATGAACACGAGACTTACTTGGAGGTAACGCGAGTTTATAGGCCACATTTCCTACTCGGTCAAGAATCTGAAATGGACCAATAAATCGTGGATTGAGGTTTCCTCTCTTCCCAAATCTTATAACTCCTTTCCATGGAGCTACACGTAATAATACATGATCCCCAATGTCAAATTCCACGTCCTTTCGATGAAGATCCGCATAACTCTTTTGTCGATCCTGTGCCGTTTGTATACGTTGTCGAATCGTTTGGATCTTCTCTGTAGTCATTCGTACCAACTCTGGTCCCAACAACGTTGCTTCTCCCACCTCATCCCAACATACTGGAGAGCGACACTTTCATCCATACAATGCTTCAAAGGGAGCCACACCTATACTTACCTGATAATTGTTGTTGTAGGAGAATTCCACCAATGGTAGGTACTTATCCCAACTTCCTTTGAAATCTAGGACACAAAGTCTTAATAGATCTTCAAAAGTTTGAATAGTCCTCTCTGATTGCCCGTCCGTTTGAGGATGGTATGCCGAACTGAACCGTAAATCCGTGCCCATAGCTTTTTGCAAACTAACCCAAAATCTTGAAGTGAATCTTGGTCACGATTCGAAACTATGGATACTGGCATGCCATGCAACCTTACAATCTCATACACATACATACTAGCAAGACGTTCAAGGGAATAAGTCTCCCGTATCAGCAAGAAATGGGCAGACTTGGTTAATCTATCAACTATAACCCAAATAGCATTTATGCCTTGAGAAACCGTGGGAAGACCCGTAACGAAATCCATGGTAATGTGTTCCCACTTCCATTTCGGAATCTCAAGTGGTTACAATGGACCCTTTGGTACTTGATGCTCCGTCTTTACACGTTGACAAGTTAAACACCTCGAGATAAACTTTGCAATCTCTCTCTTCATATTGTTCCACCAAAATGTATGTCGAAGATCACGATATATTTTAGTACTTTCAGGATGGATTGCAAATGGTGTATTGTGTGCCTCCATCATGATCTTGTACTTCAAATCAGAATCGTTAGGAACACAAAGTCTGGAGTGGACTCGAAGTATTCCTTCTTCATCGATTCTTGCTTCTGGAATAGCACCTTCTTGCACTTTCTTCTTCATACGCATCAGCTCCGGTCTGTAGCTTGAGCAACTTTAACTTTATCGATTAAAGTTGGTTCTACGCGTATACTTGACATCATCGCACTCGTTCCTGCATATGATCTTCTACTCAACGTGTCAGCTACCACGTTTGCTTTTTCAGGATGGTATTGAATAGTGTGGTCGTAATCTTTCAACAGCTCGAGCCAACGTCGTTGCCGCATGTTGAGTTCTTTTTGAGTGAAGAAATATTTGAGGCTTTTATGGTCTGAATATATCTCCACTTTCTTCCCATATAGATAGTGCCTCCAGATCTTTAGCGCGAAAATGACTGCTGCCAACTCTAGTTCATGAGTAGGATAATTCCTCTCAAATCTTTAAGTTGTCGCGAGGCATAGATTATGACTTTCCCACGTTGCATGAGAACACATCCTAACCCTTTGCCTGAAGCATCGCTGTAGATAACAAATCCATCCGAACCAGATGGTATTGTCAGAACAGGTGTCAAAATGAGTCTCCTCTTAAGCTCTTGGAAACTCTTCTCGCATTCTTCGCTCCATACGAAATTGATATCTTTCTGAGTCAGCTGAGTTAACGGGGTAGCGATTCGAGAAAACTCTTCTACGAATCTCCGATAATAACCAGCTAAGCCCAGAAAGCTACGTACATCGGTCACCGTCTTCGGTTGCTTCCAGCTTTGTATTGCTTCAATCTTCGCCGGGTCCACAGATACTCCATGTTTTGACACCACGTCCTAGGAATGCTACTTCTTCAAGCCAGAACTCGCATTTCCTCAATTTAGCATATAGCTTATTTTCACGCAGCCTTTGGAGTACCAGCTTCAGATGGTGCTCATGATCTTCACGGCTTTTGGAATATATGAGGATGTCATCAATAAAGACAACAACGAACTGATCCAAATAATCCTTGAATACTCGGTTCATCATATCCATGAAGGCCGCAGGAGCATTAGTCAATCCAAAAGACATGACTAGGAATTCATAATGCCCGTACCGAGTTCTAAAGGCAGTCTTCGAAATATCCTCAGTTTTAACCTTCAGCTGATGATATCCAGAACGAAGATTGATTTTTGAAAAGAATTGTGCTCCTTGTAACTGGTCAAACAGGTCATCAATACGAGGTAGCGGATACCTATTCTTGATGGTGACATGGTTTAATTCCCGATAATCGATACAAAGTCGCATACTCCCGTCTTTCTTCTTTACAAATAAAACAGTGCACCCCAAGGAGATGTACTAGGATGAATGAAACCGATGTCCAACAACTCTTGTAGTTGGACTTTTAACTCCTGAAGTTCAATAGGAGCCATTCGATATGGGTTTTAGAAATGGGCTTTGTACCAGGTTCAAGATCAATAAAGAATTCAACTTCACGTTCTGGGGTAGACCGGAAGTTCTTCAGGAAATACGTCAGGAAAGTTACTAACAATAGGAATATTATTCAAATTTGACGTGTCTTTATTCAAATCCATAACATGGGCTAAGAAAGCTTGACATCCGTTTTTCAATAAACGAATGGCTTTATGACTTGATATGACAGTGATTGATTTTAATGGCTTTGTTGCTTGAATTCGAACAACAGGTTGATTAGGAATATGAAAACTAACCACCTTACGAAAACAATCAATTTTGGCATGATGAGTAGTTAACCAATCAATTCCTAAAATCACGTCAAATGCAAGTATCTTTAAAGAGATAAGGTCAACAGGTAAGGTGATGGTGCCAACTTAGATCAAACAAGATTTATAAACAGTGGATGTGATGAAAGTTTTCCCTAACGGAGTCTCCACAGATAAATCAAAGTCTAATTTCTCCGGAGTCAAGTTTAAACGTTGAGCACAAGGATGAGAAATAAATGAATGGGTAGCACCGGTATCTAGTAAGGTATAAACTTCACATGAATTTATGATTAGCTTACCCGTGATCATCTCGTTTGGGTTCCTCGCATGTTGACCAGTCACGACAAACGCTCTTCCAGGAACCGTTGACTTTGACTTTTTGGGCAGCCTTTTGAGTCACCGTCTCCGCTGAACTTGGTTTCGCTACCGTACAATCTCGAGCGATATGTCTTTCCTTTCCACAATTATAGCATACCTTGAACTGTTGTGGACAGTTTAGGCTGATATGTCCCTCTTTTCCACATTTATAGCATATGACCGGTGGTCGTTCTCCTCCCTTGGAACCAGTTGCTGCTGGTGCTGACGTCTTCGTATTATCATTGTTGAATCTCCTCTTTTTAAAATCTTCTCCCGACTCGCTTCTTCTATTTTCATGGCCACGATTACCACCAGAGTGGCTGCCGTTCTTGTCTGTATTTTTCTTTCTCTGCTGGTTATCATTGTTCTGATGACTGTTGTCACCAGTATGATCCTGGTTGTGGTCCCTCGGTTGATCATACTCGTTATCTCGCGCTCTAATAATTGAGCCATGTTGACAACATCTGAATAGAGAGAAAATTTATGAGAAATGAGATATTGACGTATGCCAGGTTTCAAACCTCTCAGAAACATCCGCGTCATACGTTCCTCATTCTCCACCAAATGAGGTGCAAACCTGGACAACTCTGCAAACTACGCCTCGTACTGGGACACCGTCATGTTGTTCTGCTCCAGTCTAATAAACTCCACTTCCTTTATATGACGAACACTTTCAGGAAAGTATTTGTCATTGAACAGTTTCTAAAATATCTCCCAAGACATGCTGAGTGCGGCTGGATGGGTACGTTTCTCAGACTCCCACCAGTAGTCTGCCTCGCCACGGACCATAAAGGTGGCGAATGGAACCTTCTGTTCCTCCGTGCATCCCAAGACGTCGAATATCTTGGTAATTTGCTTGACCCACGTTTTCGCCATGATCGGATCCGGCTTTCCCTTAAATTCTGGTGGTCCCAACTCTTTGAACTGCTTGGCTGTGACCAGCTGTGCGTTGCCATTGTTTCTTCCTATATTTTGAACAGGAATCTCCTTCGTCTGGTTTTGCATGAACCGCAAAAAGCTTCTAAACATCTCATCGTTCATCGTCTGCTCAGTGGTGTTGTTCACAGGAGGAATATTGCCAGCCTGTTGCACGTTCTCCTCGTTGGTGAGTACAGGTGTCTCCACGGTTTTATTTACTCCACTGTTAACATTTTCAGTCGACATTCTCAAATACTGCCATAAAACAAGGGTTAATTTAACAAATTAACAAATCACATAATATCCCTATATTATGACCGACCAACAAATAAGCTTAGGTAGGACACACTAGCGAAGAATTTACTCGTCTCTCCCCTCCTAGTTCTATTCCCCGATCTCCGCCAGAGATCATATCCCTAAGCTCTGATACCAACTGTGACGCCCCCAAAATAGGTATACAACACCCATTCTGAGTCGTCAATAACATGGTACAGAAACAACTACATCTTTACTATTACAACATAAGAACTGTGAGTTTAAATACAAATATTGTCATCTAGACAATATCCACACTCAAATAAGTCCTCATTACAATTATTGATACATTATTTCACAAAAATGGTGAGGACTACTAAAATAACTTCTAGAACCATCATTCCATACCCCGACTAGTACTCGCTACATTCTCGCCTTCTGAGAAAAAATAGAACAAAAAGGAAAAGGGTGAGCTCAACTAGCCCAGTAAAGAACATTATGACTAAGATAACATAGAACAAATTATCGTTAGTCTTCAACAAGGAAAAATATAATAGAATACAATAGACAACAAGTTTTAAATCAATATTCGCAGCGGAAAATAATAATTCATAGAAGAGTTACGTAGAGAATGAAATCTATGATTATCTATGAATTTAAAAGCCCATCATCAACATTTTATCCCTGTAACATCAATCAATATACATCTTGAATCAAATATTCATCTTTGCACTACAGGCCAAAGTTATTCATCAGTTGGTCATGTTCATCTTAACACCTGTTCATCTTTGCACTACGGGCCAAAGATATTCATCAGAAATCATTCATCTTTGCACTACAGGCCAAAGATATTCAGTTATATCATCATTTAAGACTGAGGATGATGAAAAATATTTTAAAGAAAACGAATCCAGTGAAACAAAATAACAAATATCAAGGATTTGTATTTCGATCTATCCATGTCCAAAAATACCTTATAAATAATCATAGTGAAGTAAAATTCAAGAATGATCAAAACATGGATACAATCAAAGCTAGTATCCAGAATAGATATTTAGACGAAAAGAAGAAAATTTTATTTTTCGGTGAATAGTAACTCGTGAATAGTAACTCATGAATAGTAACCCCGACATAAAAAGTTCCAAATTTGATAAAAATTTTCAACCAATATTTCGGCATAATGATATTGAAGAAATAATATCATTTTTGAAAAATAGCATCCCTTACCTCGGAAAGACGGTACTTCTGACTGGAATACTAGATATAGTGCTGAAGGAAACTTGCACCGTATAGCAATACTCAAAGTATCAAATACTCACAAGAATACGCTCGATATAGAGAGAGAAATAGAGAGAAACTTGCGTTTCTGGTGTGATTTTCAATTCTAACCTAAGCACCCTATTTATAGGAAAATGCTTAGAACACCAAAGCAGAAAATTTAATATAATATTAATATATTTATCAAATTTTTCTTAGCCCACCTCTAGACATCTGATCTCAGCCCATTTATATCACATGTTAGCCCACTTAAATGCCAAAAAACGTTTTTCTTCAAAATAATAAATAAAACTTCCAAAAATCAATTATTTCGGAACTTCAGAACTTCAATAATTCATAATAAATAGCCCTTTTAACAGAAAATTCGAATCTCGCGAGTTTTTATAGGAATTTCAATTCTCTACTCTACAACTTTGCAGGAGAAAATGTTTCCAAATTCCAAACAGAAATTGACCGAAATCCAAAACGGACAATTTTACAATCAATAATAAATTTTCGGTCAACAATTGTGTCCACCAACACACAAAACATGTGTTAATCATTTAATGCCACAAAAATACTCTTCCTCCTCATATACTCATATATCACGCATTCATTGTAAAAATATCACCATCAATATATTATTAAAATAATATATTTAAATAAATTATTTTATCAGAAAAAGATAAAATATTAATTTTCAACAATTGTCACATTAAAAATTTTCTCCATCTATATCCACATAAAATTAATATTTTTCTCATCATATAAATCAATAATTAATTATACACAAATAATATTACAGAATCACAATACTGGCAACCAGGCCGTTCCCAGGAAAGAGGGGGCTTTCCAATAAGGATTTCTCCTTATTGGCGCGCAATTAGATGACCAAACATCTCCTTAGACAGAACTTTCTAGATATTGCCAATAATATTACCTAATAATATTATTCAGATAATATGAATTATTGCTCCGATAATGAAAATACTGCGTAGTGACAATTATAAAATATCAACGTAGCAATTATTTAATCAATAAAATAAAATATTGAACAGTAATTACTGTAACCATTATTGAGTAGTGCCTTCTTACGTAAGAATCAATAATTGGTGCAATACCGTGTGCTACTGTACAACAACGCGTATTACCGTGCTTTAACCACCGGGTATTCCAACAGTATTAACTGTAACAACTACGCCGTTATTTATAAACAACTTATTTTTGTCGTTTTCTTCATCCAATCGCTTTCTGTTATGGGTCCCACAAAAGACTGCGCCGTCGTACGAATATTCTCCGACAGTAAGAATATTCCACGACCAAGCGAATATTCCCCGACAACAATGAATATTTTATAACCACTTGCTTATTAAAATATTTGCGCATTTTACCCATAACTAACCACATTAATCAAATTAACCTTTACTATTTCAGAATAATAAATAGAGAAAATTTCATTTATTAATAATTTGGGGTCTTACATCTTTAGCATACGGTAACCTAACTGTGTGCTTCTTTCTATGCCAAAAAGCATTGGGAGAGTCAGAACATAAGTTTTTTGTTAAATAATCTTTTAATTCACTAATTTTTTCTTGAACTCTGTTACTCTTAAGTTGTTCTTCAACTTGTTGATACCTAACTTCTTCTTTAAGGAAATTTAAGTGGGTAACTTTACTGTTTAACAGGTTTACTGATTTGAAAATTGATTCTTCTTGAATAAATTTTAAATCTCTTTCTTTTGGTTTAATTAGGAACTTAAATGTAATTTTCTTTCCTAAATGCTCGCAGCTTAAACCTTTATTACTAGTGGTGAATGGATACAATAAATATATAAATGGTAACCCTAAAATGATTTTATCTGTAAGATTTCGAAGTAAAACAAATGAAGTTTTAAAACACATATTGTCTTGACAGATATGCACCTTAGGTAATTATATTTTATTTTCATATAACTACCATTAGCTGAATTAAGCTTTTCACTAGTCTTATTGTAATATCTATTGGGAATAAGACCTTCTTGAATACAGTTCAGGTCTGCACCAGTATCAACTAAGGCAGGGAGCTGAATGGAGAAGGTTTTATCAATAACTAGATTAATAGAGATATACCATTTTTGAATGGTAATGTCCTTAATTCTTTTAAGTGAGAGACCTTGAATAAAAAGATCAGGTTCATCTTTAGCACCTAACGATTCTGGTTCTTCATGACTTTCATCACTAGAAGAAGAATCGTGTACTTGTAAATCTGACTTTTTATCATCAATCTCTTTCCTTAGATTAGAAATATCTAATTTTAGGTTAGAAATTTCTTTCTTTAATTTATTAACCTCATGATTTAACTCAGGGAGGGTAATTTCTCTAGCTGGAGACTTAAATCTCTCAAGTGTTTTATTAAGACTAAAAATTGCTTTCTCTTTGGCTCTAAGAACCTTGTCAGTAACTTTCTTATCTTTGTTTAGTAAATCTTTTAGTTGATTTAGATACTGAGTTTTTAATCCTGGGTCAGTGATTTTACTAATTAGATCAACTAGCAACGAACATTCTTCGTCTTCTTTGGTAATTACATTAACTCTTTTACAGCAATTGTTACTACAGTTTTCAGTACGATAGTAACTCTTCGTTATCAGTATTTGATTCATCGTTACAAGTACTGCTACTGCTAGAAGATTCAGGAATACCTGAAGCCTCTTCATTACTATTGTTATTTTCAATTCTCATCAACTCTAATAATTGTTCTGTGTCTTCTGCTGAGATGTTCAACTGGCTTAATTTTTGCTTAACTCTACACTCACTTTTAAAGTGTCCTTTCTGCCCACAATTGTGACAGACAATTTTACTCTTATCAAAATTTTTTAATTTTTTGGTTGATTTTTTGTGTGTTGACTGAGGTTTCTTATAGTAAGAATCTTTATTAATAATTTTCTTATCTTGATTATATCGTTTCTTACGATGTTTATGACTCTTATGTGACTCAATATGTTTATGGGGTTGCCGGTGCTTTCTTCTAGAGGGAGCAACAGGCGGTAAACCATATTGTTCACAGAAAGTGCCTAACTCATATTTTGCTTTTTTCTTGTCTTTACTAGCTTGCTTAGCTAATTTAAAGTCAATACACATTTTTAATCCTATTTTTTGAATATAACTTATAATATCTCCATAGGTTAAATTATTGTAGTCAATATATCCTAAATTTTTACTTAATTCTTCTCTAACTTTATGTGCAAATAATGAAGGTAAACCATTAACGAATTTTTTCCTTCCAGAATGGCTTATTACTATCATTTCGCATCATAACTCTAGAGGTTAATACATCTTTGTACCATCAAAAATCACTTAGAGTGGGACAAGTAAGATTACTTAATTGATCATGAATTCTTTCTGTTATGTTACTAGGAGTTCCAATAAAATGCTTAATTATGGTGAAAATTAAAGTATTAACTCCATCTGGCGGTCCCATACCAACTTCTTCGTCGAAGATAGGGTTGCCATCATCATTCTTTGGATAGCATGAATAATTGATATTCTAATATCTTCTGTGAGATGTTTCTCCCACCAAGATCTGAGAATACCAGTGAATCCACTAGCTATTAATTCAACTATATCTGGCTGAGATAAATTGTTGAATTTGGTGATATAACTATTTGCTACCATTGACATATGATTCAATTTATTAAGAATTTCTTGTTCACTAAATCCATCAATATTCCATTCATATACTTTATTAGATGAAACAGAGAATTGTTTATCTAAATTTCTCTCTTCGAATTGTAGATCCGGAGGAGTAGGTCTAGAATACCAATTTCTGGTAATACTAGTGTTATTAACAGTTAATTTATTTAGCTGTTCATTAAGATTAGAAGCAGATGAGTGAATAGAAGAACTGTCGTCGTCATCATCAGATTCCACTTGATCAATGACAGCAATAGTTCCACTCGAACCAGCTTCAGTTTTAATTTTTTTAAATAACTTATCGATAGACTGAACTAATTCTTCATCTTTATTAGGCAATCCTAATTTATTTCTATTTTCTGGTAATTTTATTAAAGGTTGTTCAATCTTTAATCAGGTTTTTTAATAACATTTTCTTCAAATTTTTCTTCGATTCTATCTAGCTGTTTTCCAACAGTTGCTAGATACTGATTACTAAAGTTTAATTGTTCAATTATCTTTTTATCGTCTTTAACTCCATCGGGAATTTTAAAGGGACTAGCGATAACTGAAGTGTTTTTAACTGGAATTAGAAATGTTTCTAAGGGTGGATGGCTAGACGAAATTTTTGATTTGTCTTCCTTTATCCATTGTGTTTTACTAATAACATTGCACTTACTTTGATATTGTTCATACCAATCGTAAAAAGTAACGTTAATCTCTTCATTTTTAATGAATCTTTTCCATCTATCAACTATCTTATCTCTTTCCTTTTCAGTAGGGTGATTAGATCTAAATAGATGTCTTTTTTCTTTATTAGATTTTGAATTAAAATCTTTTACTAAGTTATCCCAATCTAAAATAAATTCTTTTTTAATGACTCTTAATTGATTATGAATAGGGGCATTAAAATCAGACTGTGTAGGATACACAGAAGAAGCCGGAGAAGAAGAACTTTCATCTTCATCAGGGTTATTCTGGGTGTAACAGGGTTGACTAACTTGTCCTTGACTAAGAATACCTTTAAGTTTAATATCTTTAACCGAAGGGTTACTAATTATTTCAGAATCTCTTCTAGTATGAATAACTGAAGGGGCTGAAGAACTAGAAATATCTTCAATTATAACCGGGGTTCTAGTACGTTCAAAACTAATTTTAACAGTTCCGTCAGAAAACTGTTTGATGTTTTCAATATTTAATGAATTATTAACTACGGGTTGTTGTGGTAATTCATATGGCAAAGTCCATTGACTAGGTAAGGTAATATCCTTCCAGAGGATTGTTCTCGGGATCTGAATATTAGCATCACTAGTTGAACTCTGAATTAAAATTGTTTGATCTCTAGGACTCTTATTAAGAGCATGAACATTCAAGTCTGACTTCATGGTCTTATAGTAAATCCGGTAAATCAAAGCAATAGGTTAAGATCCCTCAATCATTTGAGTAATCTCTCCATCAGTTTTAATATTTAATGTTAACGCTTTGAATAAGTTTTGATCACTGAGACTTAATGTAAAATCAGGGAAACAATTAAAGTGGATTGGACCATTATGCAGGCTAGCTTCCATGGCACCAATAATACTAGGATAGTAATTTAAAAATCTGGCGTCTCTAAGACAGAGGTAGATTGATGAATTAATTCCTTTTCTGTTAAGTGGTTTAACTACAACTTGAATTAATCCTACATGTATAAAATTATAACCCTTTTTTCTATGTTTTTTAATAACATCTGGTGATAAAAGGCTAAAATTTTCATATTCTTTATTAATTGCAAAAACTCTTTCAACTGTTTTAACATTATAGTCAGTTTTAAATTTATCTGAAAAGGTTGACTGATAAATTTCTTTAGGGGAGACCCTAGGTATGTTCCAATTATGTAAAACTTGATTAAGGTTTTTATAACTCTGTTCTTCCTGGTTAACTATGTCTGGAACTGGAGGCAAAGTTGACCGGTTACTAACTGAGGAGTTGGATCTAAATAACCTACTCATCTTGACTGTTTTCAAAATAAAATCTGACTCAAGATTCATTCATGCATACCCCGTTTACCCTAAGTAGACTCATACCTATGTTCTATAACCCGACACTGCTCACACCCTGGAGACTTACAAAGGTTAGACACGAACTAGGTGGACTACAGGTAAGTAAGGTGACTTCAGAACTCCGAGGAAGAAGATAATTTTGAAAAAGAGAAGATAAGTTTGATTAAAAAGATCTAACTAGGCAGTCAGAAACAACAAACAGCTTGGCTTTGATACCATATTAACAGCGGATAAGTTTTTAAAAGAAAAACTTAAAAAAAAAAAAGATTAAGAAGATGACCGGTGAATCAGTAAAGTAATCTCTTTCTTTTATTTATAAATAGTTGAGGAAGGATTACATTAATTCCTAGACTAACTGTTTGAGGAAGATCGAAGTATGAAAGACTTCGACTTCATCTTCTAACTAAGAAGATCGAAGCTGGAAGCTTCGTCTCCGGCTAACTCTAGAGAGAAGGGAGAGAGCGGACCTCAGGTGAGGTTTTCTTACAAAAGAAAAGCCTGAAGAACTCTAACACTTCGAGTTCTTTAAATAGAAAACTGAAAGTAAATTACTGTTGATTCACGCAGGAATCACTATTACATTAACTGAAGTAAAAGTAATTTACTTAAGTAAAAGTAAAACGTAAGAAACATTTTACATTTACTTTTACATGGGTAAATGTAAGAAACATTTAACTAAGTTAAAAATTTAACTTAAAGTAAACTGAAAGTAAATTACTGTTGATTCACGCAGGAATCACTATTACATTAACTGAAGTAAAAGTAATTTACTTAAGTAAAAGTAAAACGTAAGAAACATTTTACATTTACTTTTACATGGGTAAATGTAAGAAATATTTAACTAAGTTAAAAACATTTAACTTAAAGTAAAAGCAAAAGTTATATTCTTTTACTTTTACTTTTACATTTTACTAAAGTAAAAGGCTTTTGCTTTATGGAAAGCAAAAGCTGATCTGATGGCTGTCGGCCATCAGCGCTGACTGAAGGCGACTGCGTCGTCTTCTCCGGTGACTCTTCCGGTTGACTCCGGCGACTGTTCCGTCGTTCTTCTCCGGCGGCTTCTCCGTTGACTGATCCGTCTCTTCTAGTGCCGGATGGAACTGTTGATCGTCTTCTCCGACGAGTCATCACCTCCATACATTTCCACCTCAAAATTTTTATCCAAGAAATAACCCTTTCACCCCCAAAAATTTTGTTTACAAAAGAAGGAGAGAAAAAAAAATTCACCGAAAAAATTGGTCAAAATCTTCAAAATTTCTTAGATTTTGCAGAAAGTTTTTGTTTAAAAAACAAATCAGATGAAATCTGAAACAAAGGATCACTCGATTGGTCCTGATCTATCAGTGAAATCGGTCAAAACAGTTTAACTAAATCCTAACCGTTTAAACAAAAATTCTTTCTCTTGAAGGTCCACTTAAAAGGCCTTACTTGCCGATGAATCATACCCGTAGATCTAAAGATTCCCTTTGGCCTTACACCGCTCTCTTACTAGAGACTTACAAACAGGCACTACTCGGGACTTAAGGCGATCTTGGGTGTTTAAGGGCGAAGGTCCGGTTACTAAAAGCGGAGCAAGAAAAATAAAAGTTTGTGAAAACGTTTAAAAACCAAGAACAAACTATTTTTTCTTCGAAATCGCCGATAGCATCAAGAACCAAAAGAATGGCTCTGATACCATATTAACATCGGATAAGTTTTTTAAAAGAAAAACTTAAACAGAAAAGAAAAGATTAAGAAGATGACCAGTGAATCGATAAAGACGTCGGAGAAGACGATCAACAGTTCCATCCGGCACTGGAGGAGACGGATCAGTCAACCGGAGAAGCCGCCGGAGAAGACGACGCAACAGTCACCGCCGGTCAGTCAAGCGGAGAAGACGCCAGAGGCATCTTCCAGTCACCGACAGGTGATGGCCAACAGCCATCACTCAGCTTTTGCTTTCCGTAAAGCAAAAGTCTTTTACTTTAGTAAAATATAAAATTAAAAGTAAAAGAATAACTTTTGCTTTTACTTTAAGTTAAATGTTTTTAACTTAGTTAAATGTTTCTTACATTTACCCATGTAAAAGTAAATGTAAAATGTTTCTTACGTTTTACTTTTACTTAAGTAAATTACTTTTACTTCAGTTAATGTAATAGTGATTCCTGCGTGAATCAATAGTAATTTACTTCTAATTTTTTCTATTTAAAGAACTCGAAGTGTTAGAGTTCTTCAGGCTTTTTTTTTGTAAGAAAACCTCACCTGAGGTCCGCTCTCTCCCTTCTCTCTAGAGTTAGCCGGAGACGAAGCTTCCAGCTTCGATCTTCTTTGTTAGAAGATGAAGTCGAAGTTTTTCATACTTCGATCATCCTCAAACAGTTAGTCTAGGAATTAATGTAATCCTTGCTCAACTGTTTATAAATAAAAGAAAGAGATTACTTTACCGATTCACCGGTCATCTTCTTAATCTTTTCTTTTCTGTTTAAGTTTTTCTTTTAAAAAACTTATCCGCTGTTAATATGGTATCAAAGCCATTCTTTTGTTTCTTGATGCTATCGGCGACTTCGAAGAAAAAACAGTTTGTTCTTGGTTTTTAAACATTTTCACAAACTTTTATTTTTCTTGCTCCGCTTTTAGTAACCGTACCTTCGCCGTTAAACACCCAAGATCGCCTTAAGTCCCGAGTAGTGCCTGTTTGTAAGTCTCTAGTAAGAGAACAGTGTAAGGCCAAAGGAAATCTTTAGATCTACGGGTATGATTCATCAGCAAGTAATATATATATATAACATAAAATAACATGTTGGCCACTCACCCGACTAACATCAATTCTCCACCAATTCCAATTCATGCCATATATATATATATATATATATATATATATATATATATATAAACTAAAGATACTTCCTTCCTTCCTACGCCATTTCTCCTCCCCCCCCCAAAATCAATTTCTCCCACGTGGGCCGCACATGTTCCCCCCCATAATCACTTTCATCATATATCTTTATATACCAATTATATATCTATATTCACACACATTTTCACTTTTCCACCCACACATCATTTTCACTATACTCTTACACACACGCACACCCCATACACCTTTCACTATCACACACACACGTATCTTACACCCATCACTTTCATACTATCACTTTTTTACCATTTTCCACTCACACACACAACATATACATATATATATATATATATATATATATATATATACACACACACATCACATACTTATATATATTAACTCCATCCCCTATACGTAACTCCCTCCCACCATCATTTCTAAAATCAATTTTTCAACACATATGGGCTCCACATGTGGCCCCCACATGTGGGCCCCACCTTTAAATAAATTTTACCGATTATTTTGAAAAATAGATAAATGGGAGTATATAAACTAAGCAAAACTGAGTAACTTTTCACATAAGCATCAATAATCAATACCGTATGCTACTATGCAACCATGCGTATTACTGTACTTTTACTACCGAGTAGTTCAACAGTATTAACGGTAAAACTTCCGCCGTTATTTTCATAAAAATATTTTTGTCGTTTTCTCAATTCGACAATAATTCTGTTGTGGGGTCCACCAATGATTGTGCCGTCATACGGATATCCCGATAAAAAGAATATTCCCCGACCAATCGAATATTATACAATAATTTGTATACTTTATAAAATTTATAAATACTACCCACAACTATAACATTATATTAAATCTACACCATAATATTTAAAAAAATAATTCGAGAAATTTAAACCTTTATTCAAAAAATCTGGGGTCTCACAATCTCCCCTCCTTATGGAATTTTGCCCTCAAAATTTACGTACGTACCTGGTATGCCGAACAGATGAGGACACTTCGTCAGATTCTAACTCTTGAGGTATAACCTTTAAGCGTAGAATATATTCTAGGATTTTAACAGGTACATCTTCATACGTTAAATCATCCGCTATCTCGTCCAGTTTTAAATCAATAATGTGGTTCGGGTCGTCCACATATTTACGTAACATCGATACGTTAAAAAAGTTATGAACACGCGACATACTTGGCGGTAAAACGAGTTTATAAGCCACAGTTCCTACTTGATCGAGGATTTAAAATGGGTCAATTAAATCGAGGGTTGAGATTTCCTCTCTTCGTCGATTCTTACTTCTAGAATAACGCCCTCTTGAACCTTCTTCTTCACATTCGTCAGCTCCGGGTTTGTAGCTTGAGCGGCTTTAACTTTTATTGATTACAGTCGATTTTAATCGTATATTCGTTATCTTCACGTGGGTTCGTATATTCGCACTTGGAACCGTATAAGATCTTCTACTCAACGCGTCAGCTACCACGTTTACTTGTCCACGATGGTATTGAATGGTACGATCGTAATCTTCAATAACTCGAGCCAACTTCTTTGGCGCATGTTACGTTCGTTTTAGTTGAAGAAATATTTAACGGTTTTAGAAATAGATTTTGTACTGGGGTCAATACAAATTTCGATTTCATGCTCTAGGGGTAGGCTAAGAAGTCTTCAAGAATACGTCAGGAAATTTATTAACAATAGAAATATCATTCAAAACTGTGACTCTCGTCCAAGACTTGGATAACACGTCACATTGATACCTATTAACTTGTCACCGTTATTCACAACGTCCCCTACGGAAAGTTCGGCTTCGGTGCATTTCACACAAGGAAGTCAACAACAAAAGGATTGGGGCTCTTTACTTATGGCTTGATATGACAATGATTGACTTTAGTGGTTTGGTTGATTGAATTCGCATAACAGGTTGGTTAGGAGTATGAAAGCTAACAACCTTACAAAAAGCATGATGAGTAGTTAACCAATCGATTCCTAAAATCACACAAAGGCAAGTATTTTCAAAGAGATACGATTGACAGGTAATGTGAAAGTGTCGATTTGAACAAGATTTATAAATAGTGGAGGTAACGAAGGTTTCTCCCAACAGATATATCAAAGTCTAACTTCTCCAGAGTTAACTTCAAACATTGAACACAACTAGGTGAAATAAAAGAATAAGTAGAACCGGTATCTAACACGGTATAGACTTCACTAAAATTTATGATTAACTAACTGGTGATAACTTCGTTCGATTCCTTGTCAGTGTAATTCAAAACTCGATGTTGAATTCTTCCAATTGCTGTCGAAAAAGAGAAATACATATCATATATCTATTTTAGCTTTCTTGGATCGGACTTCTCTTTCCACAATATCAACGCATCGTGCGGCTTTTACCCATACATCTTTCATTCTCACTCGTTCAGTTATTTCTTCTTTCAGCTGCTCCTTGACATGTCAATTCTCATATTCCAGCTTTAATATCGTATACTCTGCCAAAGAGTGCTTCTGTTCAACCATCGCGCATCGGGTAATACAATTTTGAATTATTGCATCCCTTTGTTCTACGACCGCCTTCCGTTCTTCAGCCTGCTCTTCTAACTCATGAATACGATTTTGCAATTCTACATTTTGATCAATAAGTTCTTCAAATAAATCATCCTCAGGTTCCTCTTCTTCCTCACTCTCAGTTGCTACCTTTGCGACTAGCTTAAGTGCAACTTTTAATTCCTCAATCACCACATGGATATCTCTAATCACATTATCTTGGTTGCTGATTAGAGGTGTCTCCACGGTCTTATGTGCTCCATTGCTTATCTCAATATTTACAGATGCCATTTTCAAATACTGTCACAAAACAAGGGTTAATTAACATATCACATATTATCTCTATACTCTGACCGACCAATTAAATTACAAGTAAACTTAAGTAGGTCATACTAGCGAAGGAATTTCCCGTCTCTCCCCTCTTAGTTCTTATCTCACATATCAGCCAGGGATCATATCCCTAAGCTTTAATACCAACTGTGATGCCCCCAAAATTAGGTATACATCACCCATCTTGAGTCGCCAGATACATGGACAGAATTCAAATACAACTTAATTATACAACAGTCGTGAACATATACGACTAAACATATGATGTGAGTTTGAATATATTGTCTACTAGAGAGTATACAAACTCAAAAGGAGTCCTCATTACAATTATTATCACACTATTACATAGAATAGTGAGGACTACTAATGCAACATCTAGGACCATCACTCTGTTTCCCGACTCGTCCCAGCTATATTCTCATTTCCTGAAAAGAACATTGAAAGAAAGGGTGAGCTCAACTAGCCCAGTAAGAAATATTATGACTAAGATAATGCAGAATAAATTATCATTAGTGTCCAATAATGTTAAACTGATAAAATATAATAGACATCAAGTTTAACTGCAGCGGAACAAGAAATCCATTAAAAGAGTCAAGTAGAGAATAAATCTACTATCTTTTATGATTTAAAAAGTTTTTCAACACTTTTATTGCTGGGACTCAGATTAATAAATAATTCACATCATCAATTCATCCCTGCACTACAGGCCAAGGATATTATTTAGTATCACGGCCACGAATTATCCATGCAATACGGGCCAAAGATAATCGTGTTTTCATCAACGGTCCTGATCATGCCATAAAATAATTCATCTTTGCTCCCTTGGCCGAAGAGAATCTATAGCCATAATTATACCAAAAACTGTCCATCAATGCACTACGGGCCAATGAGGACTTTTTCTACATCATTTATAATATTACGGTCATGATTATAGCAAATAATCCATGGTCATAATCATACCAAGTCCATCTATGCACTACAGGCCACAGATGACTTTAAAAAAAATATAAACATGAGGATGATGACAATGATATAATAATTCAATAAAATAAGTTCAGAATTAAATTATCCAGGAACTAATAACGTCTAAATTGTCAACATAATACTTCTTTGTAGAGTAAATTTCAAGAATGATCAGAAGAATATTTCCATGAAAAAATAATGGATGAAGCGCAAATATCAAGGATATTCCACTAATTTCATGGAGTATAGAAGTCAAAACTTTAACCAACTGAGTATAATATAGAATGGAATAACAAAAGAAATCACCATACATGCGATACTTCGCATAGACAAGTTATTCCAACAGAATAATAAGTAACGGAACCAGGTCAGGCGAAATTCGCACCGACAGGATGTTCCAACTGAATAATAAATAATGGAATAACAACAGAAATCACCATGCATGTGGTACTTCGCATAGACAGGTTATTCCAACAGAATAATAAAGACGGAACCAGGTCCGGCGTAAAACGCATAAACAGGATATTCCAACAGAATAATAAAGAATGGAACCAGGTCTGGCGTAAAACGCACAGACATGATATTCCGATAGAATAATAAATAATGTAACCAGGTCCGGCGTTAAACGCACAGACAGGATATTCCAACAGAATAATAATAAAGACGAAATAATAGAAGAATGTCACCAAGTATAGGGTAGTCCGCGTATATATGGTTATTCCAGCAGAATAATTAAGAATGGAATAACAGAAGTTCTCTTCATGAATACAAAAGAAAATAATACTCCTTACGAGTACAACAAATAATATCCCTTACCGTAAAAGAAACTGAATATAAGAGTAGGGAAGTAGCAGAATACTTTTCTTCTTTCTCTCTATAATTTTCTCTCTCTAGAGTTTCAGTGAATTCGTAAGAAATAATGAAGGAATGAGCTTCTATTTATAGGAGAATGGAAGGATACTATTGGACTGTACAGTAGGAATTCAGACAAAATAATATTCAGCTTCACGATGAAAGAAAAATTTTAGACGCAACCTAATTAATCACATGTGCATACCCTTATTTCAACGACAACTTTAATATATATTTATATATAATATATATATATATATATATATATATATATATATAAAGTAAAGATACTTCCTTCCTTCCTACGCCATTTCTCCTCCCCCCCCCCCAATTCAATTTCTCCCACGTGGGCCCCACATGTTCCCCCCCATAATCACTTTCATCATATATCTTTATATACCAATTATATATCTATATTCACACACATTTTCACTTTCCCCCCACACATCATTTTCACTACACTCTTACACACACACACACCCCATACACCTTTCACTATCACACACACACGTATCTTACACCCATCACTTTCATACTATCACTTTTTCATAATTTTCCACTCACACACACAACATATACATACATATATATATATTATATATATTATAATATATACATAAATATATATATATATATATACACACACACACACACACATCACATACTTATATATATTAACTCCATCCCCTATACGTAACTCCCCCCCACCCCCATTTCTAAAATCAGTTTTTCAACACATATGGGCCCTACATGTGGCCCCCACATGTGGGCCCCACCTTTAAATAAATTCTACCGATTATTTTAAAAAATAGGTAAATGGGAGTATATAAAATAAACAAAACTAAGTAACTTCTCACATAAGCATCAATAATCAATACCGTGTGCTACTATACAACCACGCGTATTACTGTACTTTTACTACCGAGTAGTTCAATAGTAATAACGGTAAAACTTCCGCCGTTATTTTCATAAAAATATTTTTGTCGTTTTCTCAATCCGATAATAATTCTGTTGTGGGGTCCACCAATGACTGTGCCGTCGTACGGATATCCCCGACAAAAAGAATATTCCCCGACCAATCGAATATTATACAACAACTTGCATACTTTTTAAAATTTATAAATACTACCCACAACTATAACATTATATCAAATCCACACCATAATATTCAAAAAAATAATTCGAGAAATTTAAACCTTTATTCAAAAAATCTGGGGTCTCACAGGTTTATACCTTCTAGCTTTAAATTCTTGATCTTAGCTCTCCAATCTGATATTGGTGTTTTAGAGAGGTGTTTTATGACTAATCTACTTATAATTTTCGGAGGTGTTGAGAGAGAATGAGTTGGTGAGAGCTAGGTTGAAAAATAAGTTAAGTTTAGTAACTTTATCTCTCCCAAATCTATATATATGATGATATGTTGCTATGGCTGATACAATGAACTGATTTGCTGGATTTTTTTTAGTCATACAAAGTCAAATAAGTAGGTCACCAACTAAAATTGCTAGCAATTTCTACAAGTCACCAATTAAAGAAATGAAAAAGGGCATTTTGGTCTTCAGCATAATACTTTTAATGGCATACAAGGAATTTGCCACACCTTTAAGGTTTAACCCTTAGGGTTTAACCCTAAGGTTCTTACCCTTAGGTTTTACAACACCCAATTCTAGAATTTTCTAATTAGGGTTTAAAAATAGAAAATTAAGAATTTCGAAAATGTAATTAGGGTTTTAAATAGAAATTAATATTTCTAAAGTATAATTAGGGTTTTCTAATTATATTAACACATATTAATCACTTTAGGCTTGCTAATTAGAATTAGGGTTTTCTAATTTAGGTTTAGGATTCCCGAATTTAAAATTAGGGTTTCCCGACTTTTGATTAAGGTTTCTAACGGTACGTTAGGGTTTCTAATCCTGAGATTACGGTTTCTAATCTCTTATTAGGGTTTATAAATTTTAAACCTTATCCGATCAATCATTGATCAAAATCTCTATACAGTACAAACACGTACTTATCAAAATAATTATTTTAATTATATTTTCTATCGAATTCCTTTCCAGAAATTAAGGTTAGGGTTTCTAAAGTTGTTAAGCACAACTCTACTCTAATTTCTCAGTCAACACATAAATTGACTAATACTCGAGACTGGTATCACAAATACTTAGTGCAATATTAACAGTCAATATTAAATAAAAAAAATTATTTATAAAATTTTGATTAATCGAAATCCCGGGTTATATGCGAGACTATTATCCGAATCTTTCCCAGAATGTTGCTATTCTGTATACTCGGTTACGGAAATATCCTTTACCTTAGACTATTAAACATACTGATGCAGTAATAAAAATTAAAACCAAGGTCAAACAGATACCTTGTCTTTCCCTACCAAATCCTGAATGGAAGAAGATCGTTCAAACTGATGCTTCTGATACGGGGTATGGTGGAATTCTTAAACAATTTAATCCTAACCGTAAAAAAGAGGATCTTATTCGTTTTACTTCAGGAGTTTGGAAAGGACCTTCTTTAAATTATCCTACCATAAAGAAGGAATGTCTTTCGATTGTTAAATGTGTTTTAAAATTTTAGGATGATCTTTTAAATCAATACTTTTTAATCCGAGTTGATTGCTCAGCTGCAAAATAGATATTTAAAAAAGATGTTAAAAATTTAGCATCTAAACAGATATTTGCAACTTGGCAAAGTACTTTATCCGTATTTGACTTTGATATTGAATATATCAAAGGAAAACAGAATTCTTTACTGGATTTTCTAACCAGAAAATATTTGCAGGAATGACCAGTAGAGGCCGTGGCCGCGGTCAACGAGGCCGAGGTAGAGCTAATTTCTATTATACAGAATTTTCGAGTTTGAATACTCAACCTAGTAATTCTTCGGCTTCTTCTAGCCAACCTACAGGAAAGGGTGTTCTTCTATTACCAGAACAGTACATTCCAAACAAATATCTGGAAGAAACAGTATTGGTCATTGACCAGAATGATGAGAAATGGATGAAGGATCCATGGGAGATAAAGAGACGTTATTTAATGACTCAACAGTCTCCTCCTCGTTTTATCTAGTACCGTTATGTTTATGAACAGATTATCATTGAAACAACATCAATGGACATTAAGCATACGCTTCATGATCCTACTAAGCCAACCAGTCCAATCCAATACAGTAAAACAACTATCAAGAGCATCATGCCTCTTGCTAATTGGGGTATTAATCCTCATACCACCCGAACTGTTGAATCTAGTTATACAACAGAAACCAGATACAGCTATTAGGATTATATTGATTCCTTTACGCAAGTATTCTATTATCAGAATCCTATCCATAACCATACTTGGTTTATCCGTATCTGTCCTGATGTCCTCAAAAACGAAATTCCCAACTAGTTTTTCGTTTGGTGGGATAAATTCAGAATTACTATTGAAACTTTATCGGAATCAGTCCAAACAGCATTCAAGGAGTGGCAAGTTGCTTATGCCCATATACCAGTAAATAAAGATTTATCAATGCTCAAATTACTGGCACATTTTATAATCCGTTTTAGTATCCCTTGGATCTGGAAATGGGATTTCTAATGCGATTATCAGAATAAAATCCCCCGTCTTAAAAGGGTATTCTTTACCAAATGGCGGGATAAAGGACTTAATCCTACATTACCAGAACTTCTCAAAATCGTAAAGAGTCATACTCAGGCTTGCCTTAATGTTATCCCTCAAAGCCTTCCTTCACCAGTACCAGCTAATCTTTTTATCAAAATTCAAACTGATTTAAAACAGAAGTTTTCGAATCTAACTGAAACAAAATTGTTAGTCAAAACTATGGATTATATGAAAACTCAATTCTTACAATCCTTAGTCCAGGATGATGTTCCTATGAAAACAGTTAGTGATGAAGGATCTGAACAAGATGACAATGTGTTCAGTGTCTTAGCCAGTGAAAGCCAAGAGCCAGAACCCACTATGGGAGATTTCTGGGATTCTCTCACCTCCATGATTTTTGAAAAGATGGAACAGGACAAGAATGCTCCACTATCAGAAGACAACACCAGCTATCCCCAATAATACTCCACTAACCGACAACTTGTCTCATGCCTTCCACTTCCTACGGCTGAGACTTAAAGAAGAAAAGATAAGGATTACTGATCGACTCCACTGACAGGGACACGCCTGATCCTTTCTTATCTTCTCACTTGTATATATTAGGAGACCTCACCCTTTGTTGAGGCAGAGTTTTTCTTCGCATTTTCTATGTACTCTCTCTCCTTTGTAAACTATTTAATATATATAAAGTTTGAAGTTTAAAGATCTGCAGAGCTCTACTATAAGTTTAAATTATTGCTTCTGTTAATTATTATGTTTCTTTACTTGAGCTTTTAGATTATCATATCGAAAATAGTAATCACTATAAAAACAGCATATCAAACTACTACAGATAAACATAATCATTCTTATTTCTTAAGACAGTTTAACAAATCAGAACAATTAATAGTTTCAACTAAAGAAGCCATACAGGAAGAAACCTGCCGGCTTATAGTTTTGGGTAGACCCCCAAACCAACAGTAACTTTATGAGATCATATATGTAATAATTTATCTGTTAATATATATTTAATATGCCTTTAAAATATTCATGCCATTTTATTAAATGAGATAGAATGAGGTTGATACTTGATTAAGTGGAACGTCACCCAAGTCGCGTTTAGGACTTTGCCTTTAACCGTGTTATAGCGTTGTGGCTTTTATCCTCTGTAAATCGTTGACAGGCGTACTTAATTAGTATCTCTCTCGATCCTGCCCACCTTTGGTATCAAAGCCATGTTTAGTTTATTGACATATTGATGAATATATTACTTATAAATTATGCATATATGATAACTTTGAAAAATGACTGATTTTTCTACTTCATCTGTGATAACAGTAGCTAATGCCTCAGCTTCTATGTGACGACCCCAACATAGGTCCAATCCACACAACCCCATTTTGAGTCGCCAAATACATGGTACAAAAAATAACTACAACTTCATTATTACAATTGTCGTGCAAAATACAATGACACATAAGTTGTGAGTTTTGATACAATTATATATCAACCGTGACTCTCATCCCAACCTTGGATAGCACGTTACAAAGGCATCTTACATAAAGGTACAATCAATAACTGTTTTAGAAATTAAAATCTTTGGGAGGTGCTCAAGGAAACTTTCGTACATAGGAGGCCATGCGTCTAGGTTATAATAGATATCATATATCCACAGAATTATCCTTGGTTGACCCAATAGACCCCAAAGAAAAATGAGAAGATTACTATCATGTTCTTTCTAATGGTGAGTCTTCTCTTGACATATAATTATCTCCATTGTCTCCAATTGTGAAATATATTTTAACCAAACTCCAAGGTTATATAAGTAGTGCTCGTAAATATACTCAGCGAGTGGATGTGCACCACCATGTCTTATGATAACACGAAGTCGTAGGTCATTAGACATCTTATATGATAGTGTCAAAACACCCTTCCAACGTTGGGTTCGCCTCACCCTATTTGATTCACCAAATATAACTACTAAATGATGTATAAAATACAACACACTATTCTAAAGTTCTCAATAAAATTATTTTCATATTATTTAGGGAGAACCTCCACAGCTAGAGACCACCGTTCTATTCCCCTGTTACCCCCGCTCGACCCAGCTACACTCTTATTACCTGAAAGGAATTGTGAAGCAAAAGGGTGAGCACAACTAGCCCAGTAAGGAATATCACGACTAAAGATAATTAAATTATCAATAGCCTTCGTCAGTAATGAATCAGAGATTTAGAACATATGGTAGATGATAAAACTTTTCAACCATAGTTGCAGCGGAACGAGCAATCCATTAGAAGAGTTAAACAGACCATAAAGTCTATTATCTTCTCCATGTTAAAAGTTTACCAACAATGTTTTATCCCTGTAACATCAATCAACAGTTCTGGTCCACAATCATATGAATAACTCATAATCATAATTGTGGTTCTAAATTCCTCTTCTCATCCAGGACGAAGATAATTTTCATCACATGTCTTTACCTGAAACATCAAATATCATGGTTATACCAAATCACAGTTCCTGTTCATAATCATATTAATAAATTCATCTTTACACTACGCCCAAAGATATTCATTAACAGTTCATCTTTGCACTACAGGCCAAAGATATTCAACAACAGGTCATCTTTGCACTACAGGCTAAAGATATTCAACAACAGGTCATCTTTGCACTACGAGCCAAAGATATTCAACAACAGGTCATCTTTGCACTACATGCCAAAGATATCAATCAACATTTCTTCTTTGCACTACAGGCCAAAGGCATACAACTATAAAACCAATAAACAACAGTCCATCTATGCACTACGGGCCAAAGATTACTTTCATCACAATATAAGCATGAGGATCATGACAAGGATATAAAGAATCAATCACATGAGATAAAGAATAAATTTTAAAGACTTTAACAATTTAATTTATCCAGAATTCAATAATATCCAAATTGTCAATATGATACTGTTTTATGGAGTAAAATTTAAGAATAATATTATATCAAAAATAATTTGAACAGAAAATAATATTTCAACAAATATTTAACGAAGATAATAACATTAAATTTATTTACTAATATTATTAATCATTAATTAATATTTCAAATCAATGATTTCATAACACCTTAATCCAAATGTTATAAATCACTTAATAATCTCATAATCTAATATTATCAATATTTCAACAATATTTTAATCATTTCTTAAACTTATAAACAATTTATTTTAATTGTTACACTTTACTAAATATTGCATTTAATCATCCTAAAATGCCAAACTCATAAGATTTCATCACCAATAACCAAAATCCTCAAAAAAATCTGCATATGCCTTATATAGGATTCTCAAGCCATAAAATCCTATTTTTCACTTTTCTTACTTCCCATAACATATTTAATTCATTTACTCATAACTAGTCCATTTTCATAAAAAATACCAAATCAGTACAAAAAAATTTCTTTTCTGGAATTTAGCATAATATAGTCCCATATTGAACATATATTTTTCTCAGAATTTTTAAAATTCATTTACTATTTTTCATATGGCCAAAACTGTCGAATATTTAGACATTTATCATAAATTGTACTTTTGTCCAAAAAAATTAAAATTTACAGAGTATACTACTGTTATATACATGTACTTCCAATAAAAATTTTACCAATTTTGGAGTTAACCACAAGGAGTTATAAGGGTTTACTTTTAAAATAGTATTTTCTCATAAAATTCATAACTCCTAATCTATACATCCAAAAATTGTCATTTTTGGACACAATCTAGAAAACTCATCAAATTATCATTTTAAATTTTTCCAGAATTTTTGAGGGTCGAAAAAATTACGAAACTGAAAAACATAATAACCCTTAAAATCCCTTACCTCAAAAGAGCAGTATTTCTGACTGGAATATCGGATGTAACGCCGAAGGAAACTTGCGCTGAATAGCAACTCTCAAAATATCTAAATACTCACTAAAATACGCTCGATAATATAGAGAGAAAACTTATGAATTATGGTGTGATTTTCAATTCTAACTAAGCACCCTATTTATAGGAAAATGCTAGAACGCCAAAGGAGACTAAAATAATAAAATAATATTATTCAAATAATATGAATTATTGATCTGATAATGGAGATACTGTGCAGTGATAATTATTAAAATAACAATAATATAAATATCAACGTAACAATTATTAAACCAATAAAATAAAATATTGAATAATAATTATTGTAACAATTATTGAGTAGTGTCTTCTTACGTAAGAATTAATAATTCAAAAATATTGTGCAATACCGTGTGCTACTGTGCAACCACGCGTATTATTGTATTTTAACCACCGGGTATTCCAACAGTGTTAACGGTAACAACTACACCATTATTTATAAAAACTCAAACTTGTCATTTTCTTTATCCGACAGTTATTCTGTTATGGGGCCCACAAATGGCTGGGCCGTCGTACGAATATTCCCCGACAACAAGAATATTCCACGACCAAACGAATATTCCCTGACAAAAATGAATATTTTATAACCACTTGCTTATTTAAAATATTTGCATATATCACCCTTAACTTTAACCTTTTTATCAATTTAACCATTTACTGAATAGTATTTATAAGAAAAATTGAATACTTTTATTTAATAAAATTCGGGGTCTTACGTTCTACTTTAGAAGTAACTGAACTTATTGCCTATCAGGATGTAAAGGAAGCCTTAGATAAATGGACCATTCCTAAAATCAAACCAGAAATAATTTATAAAATTGGAACCTTTGATTTTATCAGTAAAAGAATAATTAAAACCTTTGAACATGTTGTTCCTTTACCGAAAAATGATGAAATATTATATTTATTGCATGTTGAAGATTTATATCTTTTTCTGTAAAAATATAAATATGTTCATATAGGACTTGTCCAAGTAGCTTTTAAACCTTTGACTTTACTTGGCCAAAACACCAGTATTCAGTGCACACTTAGAGATGGTAGGTGTATTAACTGGAAAGCCTCTCTTATGGGAGCTATTGAAACTAGTCCTGCCCATGGACCAGTTTATTTCAATATTTGCCCAAATTTAAGTGTTGACTTAACTGATAATAATTTGTCAAAAGTTTTAGAAATGAGAATTATATCTCATGGTTATGAGTATCTACATGGATCTCCTACTTTTGCCATATTATTCCGTATTCATCTTAAAGTTTTAACTACTTTAAACCCTTATATCCGAAAACAAAGCCAATAAGGACATTCTGTTCTTATAGACACTAATCTTTTTAGTAGTCAAATGGCTATTCCCAAAATGATTCCTTGGGAAGAAATTACATTTCTGAAAGAATGCCAAATTACTAATGTCATTCCTACCAGGCCTATAATTAGACAATCCATAGAGGATGTTGTCAAAACCAGTAATGGTAATGTTTATTTAAAATTTTAGAAACCTCTTACCTGAAGTCGGTCTATTAACAATGTTTCTTATAATATTGATTTTCCAGAATCATCTAGACAATCTGTGTCTAATCCCTTAGAATCTGTTTATCAAGAGTCTAAGAATCTCATTAATGAGTCTATTAAAAATGAAGACTTAATTAGGGGAATTCATATTTCTGAAAACCAAATACCTTATGGTATCTATGAAACAAATACTCCTCAAAACAGAAGACCTTATAGTTCAACTGCTAGTGATATGAATTTTGAATGTTAATGGATTTTTCTCCTAATAGTAAAATTCGTCAATGTTTAAACCAGGAGTTCATGCAGGATAAATACCAGAATTTTAGAAATTGGTATTTTAAAAATCATGATAATGAAAGATTAGCAGATATTAAAGTAAATTATTATGATTATCTGAATAAGAACCAGTGTATTTTATCATTTACAAAATGGTATTATGATTTTGTTTTAAAATCAGAATTTTACATTGAAAGTCAACTGAATGTTTTAACTGGAATCCAAAAGGACTGGATTACCACAAGCGATAATATTATCCAATCCATTCATCCGCCTCCTAAGTCCCTTGAACTTAGCTCAGGATATGAAAGTTTAAAACCCTTAGTTATCAATCCTTATGTTGATATATCTGAAATACCCTATCAACAGGAAGAGATAAAAATAAAAGACATTTTACCCTTATCTAAACATAATAATTATACTAATTTATTCCTTCAAACTATAGGAAAACAGTTAACCAGGATTGAAGAACAAATTGATCACATTAATAATAATTGTTTAGTCACTCCTCAACAGCTTGACCTTTAACCTGTAACCATTAAACCACCTTCTTCGAAAGAAGTTTGCCACACCCGAAGTCATGACGCTATCCGAAGTCGAAGTCATGACGTCATCCGAAGCCGAACTCCGACCCCGAAGACACGAAATGAACGCTTGACCCCGAAGTTAACCGATACCGTTACGCTGATATCTTAACTTTTGGTCCTTTAACATCATCATCGTACTATTCGATCATTCAGGATCTTCGACCAAAAATCCTTCTACATCAATTATTCCACTCAATTCGTTGGTATAGGTTCCTTCTTTAATTTTTAGCCTATTGTGTTCTTTTAACCATTTACGTGTGTAAAACAAAAGAGATTGTTGGGCCATGATACTTTCACGTTGGGCCAGACCGAATGTGCCCATCCTTTGGTTCTATTTATTATGTTTTAAATGCATTGGGCTTCTTTCTTGGACCGGTCCATTAGATAATTAAATATCTACACATCAACTTTGACAGGTAATGATCATAAAGGTAACAGTTGACTGTTATCTCTGCCATGCATTAATGAGGATTGGACTTGATCGACCGGCTGTGGCAAACAGGGAAAGGATGGAGCAGGTGAATTGCCTGTATTCGGCTGAGGTGACTAGGGGTGGGGAACTGTGTTAGTGGAGAGTGGGTGGCACAAAAAATCGAACAAAGTGTATATGAGAAAGGATCACACATTAAGAAAGAGGTAACTGAATTATTTTCTCTCTCAAGCACTAGATATTATTCCTCCATTGTTGACCTTGTGATCGCCTGTACTGACTGTCACGCCAGAGCTAGCCCCCGACAGTCAAGCCGTCGAGCTTTTGGTGTTGTCGTGTTTACTATGCAGGATATAAGCGCGTATTACGTGATTGAGGCGCGTGAAAAGATCTTGGCGTTAACATTGGCACTAGAAGGAGGGCCCGTTCTAGTGTCCTTGAAGTTATCAATCATAAACTGTACTTGTTCTACGTAGGAATCCATGGTGAAGAGTAGAGCAGGTACTCCGGAAGGGCAACCAATGGCTGTAAGTACGTCTACACCATGAATATCTGTCAAGGATCGTCTTGGTCCTGCGAACAGTGCTCATGCCAGTACAGCTTCCAAACAACCGTCTGAGGGTTCTCGTTCGAGAACCGTTGGCCATGTTAAGAGAAGTCTGGTGTTCACTACCGAGAAAGAATCGGATCATGGTCAGAACGGGTAGAAGGCACACCGCCTAGAACCCGATACCGAGATGGCCAAGATGATAAGACCTCCAAGTTATCCAAGATGGCAGACGAAGCAAATAAGGCTTTGGAGGTGCTTTTAAAACAGAGACAAGATATTGCCCAACAGATGCTTTGGATGGCTGAGTTAAAAGACGAAGCGTCTATCTATGTACAATTCGAAGAGCATAGCGGACATACAGACAGAAGACAAAGGAAGGGAAAGGAACCCGCCCGTTTGGGTGGAGAATCTTGGGGCCAACCTCAAGAACAAAAAAGATTAAGAAGCCCTACTCCTCAGAGATCAAAGAGGGTATCCCACCCTATCGGTTCTAAGGAGCAGGGTCGAAGCAGACAAAGAGGCAGGCCCAGAGAGTACACGCCAAAGAATATAAAGAAGGCACCCCGCCTTGAGTATTCTCACCATAGTGACAGAGCCCCACCACGAAGCAAATCCAGGGGCCGCACTCCCGAGAGTCCACCGAGGGTACACCAACCTGCGGACTCTCATCGTCAGAAAAGCCCCCCGAGGGTTGGGGGTTCAGTTGATAAAGGTCGGTCTATTCAGAAGAAGAGGGAGTCGTCAGAGAAAGAAATCTCATCTCAGCCAGAAGGAGTAGAATTTCTGGTTAAAGAATTAAAGGAGCTTCGGAAGCAGCTGGCCGAAGTCCAACAAGGGAAGGATACTTCGGGAAAGAAGGCATCTCCTTTTTTCGAGGAAATTCTCAAAGAAAAAGCTGACCCTACCAAAAAATTGCCTCATATAGAAAGCTATGATGGATCTGGAGATCCTTATGACCACAGTCAGGCGTTCGACAGACTGATGGACTATTATGACTTTAGCGATACAGCTAAATATCACACCTTTGTTACGACGCTCCAGAAAGATGCCAGACAGTGGATGGGGACTTTGCCTTCGGATTCAGTCTCATTCTGGGCAGATTTATGTAGTAAGTTCCATGCTCGCTTCGGGAGTAACAAGAGAAGGGGGAAACCAATAGGCTCGTTAGCTCAGGTTCGATAATTTTTGAATGAGTCTTTGAGCCAGTATATGAAGCGATTCCAGGAAGCAGTTGGCCAAGTGATCGACCTGAATGACCTTCAAGCCGTAGGCTTGTTCCAAAATGGTTTGGACCTAGTGAAGTTAGAAAAATTGGTGAAGAAGCTGATGTTTCATCACCCGAAGAGTCTTGCAGAAGCTTTCGATAAGGCGGAGGGCTATATAGTGGTGGAGGAGGCTATGAATAGTCTGAAATGTCCTTCTTTGGATAGGCTAAAGGAGACAGATTGGGACAAGACAGAAGGTAGCTAGAAGAGGAATAAAGGAAATAATGACCGTTACGAGGGAGGGTCAAAGAAGTACAATAACAACTGGAGACAGGGAGGAGGTCGTTCGTCCGCTCCAACCCAGAAGGTGAATAGGACGTATACTCAGCTGAATACTGATAGAGCTGGCATCCTTGATCAAATCAAAAATTAACCCATTTATGAACCACCTCGAGACAACCTTAAGCCCGGAGCAGGTAATTCTCAGAAATACTGTGACTATCATCAAGCTTTGGGTCACGATACCAATGACTATGCCAGTCTGAAGGATTTTATCGAGAGAAAGGTTTAAGGGGGTGCCCTGGTTCAGTATGTCGCAGCAAGAACAACTCAACAAGCTCAGCAAAGGGAAAGAGAACCTGTTCAGGTTACTCCGCCAGCTCAGCCTGCAGTGACAGCTCCTAGACAACCAGCAAGGCATGTGGTCGACGTCATCACAAGGGGGACTTCTGATAAGCTTGTTGGGAAGAAGAGTCGAGGATACCTGGATTCGGTTATGTCAGTGGCGGGTACATTCCCGAAGACTGATAGACCTTATCCAGTCACGGTAATCTCCTTTACTGACGAAGATTACCCTTCGGAGCCCGTCGAACCCCACGAAGGACCATTGGTGATAACAGCACAGGTGGGTTCGATTGACATGAAGAGGATGATGATAGATAATGGGTCTTCTGTCGATATTCTGTATGCCCACGTTTATCAGAGGATGCATCTGGATGGACGGAAGATAGAGGTTGGACAGGAGGCTCCCTTATACGGCTTCAGCAACGATCCAGTCAGAGTAGCAGGAACTATTGAGCTACTGGTTATCTTCGGCATAGCTCCCCATCAGGTAGAAATAACTTGTAAATTTTATGTTGTGCATGTAGATTCTGCCTACAATGCTATTTTAGGAAGACCCGTTTTAACTGCTCTATAAGCTGTGACTTTAATCCCTCATTTCAAAATCAAATTTCCCACGGCCCATGGGGTTTGAGAGGTGGCAGGGGATTTAGATTTGGCCAGACGATATTACAGGAATGCCGTGATTACTTCTGGAGTAGGGGTGTCGAAGCAAAAACAGACAATGGCGATAGAGATCAAGCCCTTCACCGAGAGCAGTTCAGAACCATTGGTCATGCCAGCGGGGGAGACAGAGGAGTTTGAGCTTATTCCGGGCAAGAAGGAAAGGACTGTAAAGATAGGTTCAAGCCTGCCGGAACCTCTCCGGATGAACCTTATGGAGCTTCTACGCTGTTATGCAGATATCTTTGCATGGGAGCCTCAGGATATGCCGAGGGTGAGTCAAAAGATTGCTGAGCATCGGCTAGAGGTAGATCCATCCAAAAAGCCAGTTCGGCAGAAGAGACAAGTTTTTGCACTGGAGCGCCAACGAATCATTGATGAGGAGATTGCAAAGCTGCTGGCTGCGAACTTCATTTTTAAGATCGACTACCCGGAGTGGATGGCAAATGTGGTGCTGGTCCAGAAATAGAATGGGAAGTGGCGAGTCTGCATCGACTACACAGATTTGAACAAAGCCTGCCCAAAGGACTTCTATCCTTTACCCCACATCGATTAGCTCATCGATGCGACTTCGGGGTATGCATTATTGAGCTTCATGGATGCTTTCTCTGATTACCATCAAATTTTCATGTGCAAAGAGGATATACCGAAGATGGCGTTCATTACGCATCGTTTGGTATATGCCTACAAGAAGATGACCTTCGGCCTGATCAATGCAGGAGCCACGTACCAGAGAATGATGAACTTTGTCTTCAGATGCCATTTGGTCAGGAATATAGAGGTGTAGGTCGATGACATGATTGTTAAGAGCATGCTTGTATTGAAGCACTTAGACGATCTAGAAGAATGCTTTCAGACGGTTCGTCATCACAACTTGAGGCTAAATCCAACCAAGTGCACCTTCGATCTTGGTGCTGGAAAGTTTCTGGGTTATTTTGTCAGTTGGAGAGGTATCGAAGCCAGCCCAGAGAAGACCCAGGCAATCTTAAATATGAAGACTCCTCAGTCATTTAAAGATGTCCAAAGTCTGACTGGAAGGATTGCAGCTTTGAGGAGGTTCATGTCCAAGTCGACAGAAAGGTGTTTGCCATTTTTTGACATGTTGAAAGGGCCGAAGAATGCGAAGACATTCCAATGGACTTCAGAATGTGAAGACGCCTTCCAGAGCATAAAGACCTATTTATCTTCGGCGCCTTTGTTGGTGAAGCCCACTCCTGCTGAGCCCTTGTATTTGTACTTAGCAGCTAGTTCACTGGTAGTAGGAGCAGTTTTGGTGTGAAAAGTTAGGGGTAAGCAGCACCCGATTTACTATGTAAGCCATGTCCATAGGGATGCTGAAACAAGGTACCTGAATATTAAAAAATTTGCCTTTACTTTGATGATAGCTAGTCGAAAGCTTAGGCAATATTTTCAAGGTCGGTTGTTGGTGGTATATACGGATCAGCCTCTGAAGAAGGTTCTGGGCAAACCTGAAGTCTCGGGGAGATTAGCTGCTTGGACAATGGAGTTATCTCAATTTTTTATTGAATATCATCCCCGAACAGCTATCAAGGGACAAGCCTTGGCTGATTTTGTAGTTGAATGCTCATTTTCTGAAGCTGATGACGTTTTAGTAGAAGCCGAAGGATCAGACAGAACGGTTGCGGTTCTTCAGCCAAAGTAGAGCTCGTGGATGCTGTATACAAATGGGTCTTCTACTTCGGACACCAGTGGAGCTGGGATTATCTTGACGAGTCCGGAGGGATTCAAAGTGCAACAGGCCATCAGATTCTAGTTCAAGGCAACAAACAACGAGACAGGATATGAGGCTGTACTAGTAGGTTTACGACTGACTAAGAGTCTCGAAGTGCAGAGGATAGTCATCTTCAGTGATTCTCAGTTGGTCGTCAAGTAAGTCTCAGGGGAATATGAAGCTCGAGGTTCGAGAATGATCAAGTATTTAGCAGAGTTAAAAGATCAACTTCAGTATTTCCTGTCATACGAGTTTCAAGGAGTCAAACGTAACGATAATTCCATTGCCGATGCACTGTCCAATTTGGCTACTACGGATGCTAATATCTTCGGTGGGTCCGTTTACTTAGAAATTCTGCAGTATCTTAGTGTTCAACATGAATCGGTAATGTGTATTGACCGCTCCAACTGCTGGTTGACTCCATATCTGGAGTATCTGGCAGATGGCGTCCTTCCTTCGGATCAGATGCTGGCCAAGAAAGTCAAATACAAGAGTGCAAACTTTGTTCTTATAGATGGGGATCTTTATCGAAGAGCTTTTTCATCTCCATTGCTGAAATGTTTGACTCCGTCCGAAGCTGAATATGCTCTTCGAGAAGTTCACGAGGGCATCTATGGCGACCATATGGCTGCTAAGTCATTAGCCTACAAATTACTTCGTTAGGGGTACTACTAGCCTACAATCTTCAAGGAAGCTACGGAGTACGTGAAGAAGTGTGAGAAGTGTCAACTCAACAGTTCGATCCCATATTAGCCACCAGAAGAGCTATACTCGATCCTATCTCCTATACCCATTGCTGTCTGGGGGGTTGATATACTGGGTCCATTGCCGAAAGCTAAAGGTCAGGTCAATTTTGTTATAGTCGCCATCGATTATATGACCAAATGGGTTGAAGTAAAGCCACTTAGGTTGATAACGGAACAAGAATGTTTGCAAGTTCATGAAAGAGTCAGTAGTGTTTCGTTTCGAAATTCCTAAGGTGGTGCTATCGGACAACGGACGCCAGTTCGTGGGATCAAAATTTGAAGCATTTTTGACGGAGTTAGGCATCCAGCACAGGAAGACTTCGGTAGCTCATCCATAGTCGAACGGACAAGTCGAGGTAACCAACAGAACGCTGCTGAATGGGATCAAGCGTAGATTGAATGAGGCTAAGGGAAGATGGCCAGAAGATCTGCTCAGCGTGTTATGGGCCTATCAGACTACACCGAGGACTACAACAGGGGATTCACCTTTCAGGCTGGCCTATGGCACTGATGCCTTAGTCCCAGTTGAAATTGGATCTCCAAGTCTTCGGGTCAAACAATTCAAGGAGATATACAATAAATAAGGGCTGAAAGTCAATCTGGATTTGCTCAAAGAGGTTAGGGAAATAGCTTTGATTAGACTGGCAGCCTACCAACGAAGAGTGGCTAAGCATTACAATAAAGGGATAAAGCTTCATAGATTTGAAGTGGGAGATTTTGTTCTCCGGGAAGTCGAAGCATCTAAGCCTCAGGATTTGGGAAAGCTGATGTAAGACCCCAACTTATTAATGAATAAAATTAAATTTTCTCTAAATATTATTGTGAATAATAAGGGGTTAATTTGATATAATACTTTGGTTATGGGTGAAATGTACAAATTTTACAAAATAAGTAAGTGGTTATAAAATATTCATTTTGTCGGGGAATATTCGTTTGGTCGTGAAATATTCTTGCTGTCGAGAAATATTCGTACGACGGCGCAGCCTTGTGTGGGCCCCATAACGGAAAGCGATTGGATGAAGAAAACGACAAGTATAAGTTGTTTGTAAATAACGGCGTAGTTGTTACCGTTAGTACTGTTGGAATACCCGGTAATTAAAATACAGTAGCACACGGTATTGCACCAATTATTGATTCTTACGTAAGAAGGCACTACTCAATAATTGTTACAGTAGTTATTATTCAATATTTTATTTTATTGATTCAATAATTGCTGCGTTGATATTTTATATTATTGTTGTTTTAATAATTGTTGATGCACAGTATTTTCCTTTATCAGATCAATAATTCATATTATTTGAATAATATTATTAGATAATATTATTGGCAATGTCTAGAAAATTTTGTCTAAGGAGAGGTTTGGTCATCTAATTGCGCGCCAGTAAGGAGAAATCCTTATTGGAAAGCCCCCTCTTTCCTGGGAACGGCCTGGTTGTCATAAATGTGATTCTGTAATATTATTTTTGAATAATTAATTATTGATTCATATGATAAGGAAATATTTATTTTATGTGGATATAAATGAGGGATATATTTTTGTGGTTAAAAATGAATGAGTTAATGTTGAGGTTTTTATCAGTATTTTTGTAGGAATGGAGGTATTAAAAATCAGGGTTTTGAGATATTTTGCAGGGGTTATAATTTTTAATCTGACCGTTGGATCGTGGTAATTTTTGGATATGTTATACATATATAAGTTGAGTATATGTCCACAAATTTTGAACCGTTAAAAATGAATGTATGATTTATTATGAATTTTACGAGATGACTGGTTCAGAAATTGTTAAATTTTCGGAGTTAATCATTTTGGTGGAAAATTCTAGAATTGATGGGCCCTACTCTTGGTTGGTGAAGAAATGTGCTGAGATTTTTATTCAAATATGGTGGGTGGGAATAGTAGCAGGTAAAGCCATCAGGTTGCAGGTTAAGTCTGCTTCGGTGTGCTAACATTTTCCTATAAATAGAGGGCTAAGTTAGAATTGAAAATCACACCAGAAATAAGTTTTCTCTCTTTCTCTCTCTAGATTATTGAGTGTATTTTATGAGTATGTAGATACTTTGAGAGTTTCTATTTATCAGAGCAAGTTTCTTTCAGCCTTATACCGGTATTCCGACCAGAAGTACTGATATTTTGAGGTAAGGGATATTATTTTCTTCTTAATGATATTATTTTCTTCAATATCATTATGCTGAAATATTGATATGAACTTTTTATCAAATTTAGAACTTTTTATGTCGGGGTTACTATTCACGTATACGTTACTATTCACGTATACGGCACTATTCACGAATACGACACTATTCACCGAAAAATAAAATTTTCCCTTTTTATCCAAGATGTCTATTATGGTTATTATCTTTGATTGTATCCATGTTTTGATCTTTATTTTTGAAATCTGCTTCACAATTAATTATTATGAAGTATTATTGATTTTGGATAAACTGTTATATGAATCCCTACTATTTATCCTTCCGTCTCACTGGATTCGTTCTCTTTAAGAAATTTTTCATCATCCTCAGTCCTAAATGATGATATTACTGAATATCTTTGGCCTGTAGTGCAAAGATGTATGATTACTTGATGAATATCTTTGGCCTGTAGTGCAAAGATGAATAGGTGTTGAGATGAACATGATTGGCAGGTGATACAAATGAATATCTTTGGCCTGTAGTGCAAAGATGAATATTTAGATAAAGATGATTATTAATTGATGTTACAGGGATAAAATATTGATGATGGACTTTTAAATCTTAGAAGATAGTAGAATTCATTCTCTACTTGACTCTTCTAATGATTTGCTGTTTCCGCTGCAGTTGTTGATCTAAAACTTGTTGTCGATTATATTCTATCAGATTTTTTCCTATTGAATACTAATGATAATTTGTTGTATATTATCTTAGTCATAATATTCTTTACTGGGCTAGTTGAGCTCACCATTTTCCTTTTTGTTCCATTTTTCTTCTCAGGAGGTGAGAACATAGCAGGATCTAGTCGGGGTATGGAGTGATGGTTCTAGAAAGATATTTTAGCAGTCCTCACTATTTCTGTAAAATAGTGTTTGAATAATTGTATTGAAGACTTATTTTAGTGTGGATATTGTCTAGAAGACAATATTTGTATTTAAACTCACAGTATGTGTTGTCGTATTTTGCACGACAATTGTATTATTGAAGTTGTAGTTTGCTTTCTGTACCATGTATTTGGCGACTCAGAATGGGTGTTGTATACCTATTTTGGGGGCGTCACAACTGATGCCGAACTGGGAAGGACCATATAAAGTTATTGAAGTACCGAAGTCGGGGACTTATCGGTTGAGAGCATTGGATGGATCAGAGATCAAGAATACTTGGCATGCTGGCAGGCTTCGGAAGTACTTTCAATAGATACCGTGTCAGTATACTGGAAGTCTGTAAATTTTTGAAGCATCATCAATAAAAGATTCTTTTTCTCAATGAGTCTTCTGTTCGTTGTTGTTAACTTCATCGGTGTAACGAGGTTCGGGTGGACTCGCTGACCATTCGATGGTAGCCTCTTCGGCAGGTGGTCCTTATAAATTTGTCAGGCCCTTCGTGGTAGGCAAACTTTATCGGTGTAAGGAGGTTTGGGTGGACTTGCTGACCATTCGATGGTAGCCTCTTTGGCAAGTGGTTCTTATGAATTTGTCAGGCCCTTCGTGGTAGGCAAACTTCATCGGTGTAAGGAGGTTCGGGTGGACTCGCTGACCATTCGATGGTAGCCTCTTCGGCAGGCGATCCTTATGAATTTGTCAGGCCCTTTGTGGTAGGCAAACTTCATCGGTGTAAGGAGATCCAGGTGGACTCGCTGACTATTCGATGGTAGCCTCTTCGGCAGGTGGTCCATATGAATTTGTCAGGCCCTTCATGGTAGGCAAACTTCATCGGTGTAAGGAGGTTCGGGTGGACTCGCTGACCATTCGATGGTAGCCTCTTCGGCAGGTGATCCTTATGAATTTGTCAGGCCCTTCGTGATAGGCAAACTTCATCGGTGTAAGGAGGTTCGGGTGGACTTACTGACCATTCGATGGTAGCCTTATCGGCAGGTGGTCCTTATGAATTTCTCAGGCCCTTCGTGGTAGGCAAACTTCATCGGTGTAAGGAGGTTCGGGTGGACTCACTGACCATTCGATGGTAGCCTATCTGGTCGGTGGAATCCTATGGTTTTGTTAAGCCCTTTGTGGTAAACAAATTCCCTATGAAGCAGATCTACCTCACACTTCGGTAATAAATAAGTATTACATTATTTTATTACCTGATTTTATCTAAATGTTGAGTTCAGATTGCATTATTATTTGATTTGATCTTATCTGTTAGATGACTTGTTTAGCTATTTACTAACAGTTCAAGTTAAGTTCATATAAAGAACTTGTACATTTTTCAAGTTGATTGATATTGGAATATTGACAAAGAATAAGTGTAAAGGAGTAATAAGGAATAAAATTGATATTTCATTTATGTAAGACTGATTACAAAAAGATAGAAGTTTTTACAGAAATCCTATGGCTAAAGGAGAATCATCTTCAGGCGTCAGCTTCATCTTCGGAGGAGTCGAGAATGGCTGGATCAACCTTGGCAGTAATAAGTTTTGCCTTCTCTTTGCTTCAGCATTCATCATTCCCATCGGAGAACATCTGAACGATCTTCTCATTTAACTCAGTTAATTTTCGATATTCTTCTTGAATTTCTTTGCGAAGATCTTCGGTCAGGGGAGAACCTAGATCTCTCAGGGCACGAAGCTCCCGAAGCTCTTCTTTAAAAGTCGCTCGTTCCTTCGCTCGTTCTTTCATAATCCGCGACTCCTTAGCCTCGAGCTCATTTACTTGCAAAGCCAAACTCTTCTGGGTTTTCACAAGAGACTCGTTCTTCTCAACGAGTATTTCGTTTCTACGAACCAGGTCCGCATTTATATCAGTGATGGTTCGATGATTGGCCTCAGCTATTCGGTGAGTGGCCTCCGTTGTCTCCATTTTCTCCTTTAGTTTATTCAGATCTTTTTGGAGGCATTTATTATTGAATAGAGCGGTACCATGGTCACTCCTCTCTTTGCTCAAAGCCAACTTCAGAACAGCATTCTCTCGTCTGGCTGCATCTTCATCGGCTTCGGCTTCTTTATATTTGGGACGGAAGCGTCTGTAGACAGCATTTACCTTCACATATTCGATACTGGTCAAGTTTTCACAGTATAAAATAAAGGTACAAATAATCATGTTTTGGTGAAGTTACCTTGGCCTTATACATCATTCCTTCGTCAACCAGGTCCGCGAGAGAGCTGTTCCCGAACCGATGATCATCGGTATCCCTGACAAATGAGCAGAATAATTGAAAGGGAAAGTTTCTATTAAATTCAGGCCATACGGTAGGAGATCCCATCGCGTCACGCCTAAGTTCCAAAGAAGAAGGTCCTGATGGAGAGCGTGCAGGCGAATCAGAAGGAGGTGGAGGTTGAACTGGAGTAGGTTTTGTAGGTGGTGGAGGTTGGTCGTTCGAAGGTTGTTTTCTTTTACGAGATAAAATTGAAGACTCAGTTGGCTCATCAAGTTCTTCCTTGGAGACAATGATTTCCACAGGAGTAGGAACCCGGAGCTCGTTGGCAGACAGGGGAGTTATCTTAGTCTTCCTCTTCTTCACATGAAGGGCTTGCATCTGTTCGTTTAGAGGCATATCGATTAGACTTGCAGAAGAGGTTGGTTGAGATTCTTGAATAGTCTGATTGGGTCTTCGAATAGTCCTCTTTTTCCTGCGAGGTAGGCTAGATTCTTCTGCATTAATTGGTTCCGCAGGGGAGACTTCGGCCTCTAGAGCGTCAGAAGTCGGAGGCTCTTCATTGGTAATATCAGTGGAGGGTGATGAGGGTTTGCCTGAGAGGAATCTGTCTAGGTCCCTTCGATCAGTAGATGTTGGTTTAATCAACAATACTGTAGAAGATGGAAAACAATACGTTAGAATCAATATTTCCTAAGGAGATTAAAATAAATCATGTATCGGTATAAATTCAAAAACTTACATTTATGGTCATATAACCATGCTTGTTTGCTTAGGAGTCCGAAACTCCATTCCTTCAGAGGTATCTTCTCTATAATACGTGTCATCTCTCTCACACGTTCCTCGGATATGTCTCCGAAGTCTGTAGAGACACGATCAGAGGTAGTCCAGTCTGAAATGGAGGGGAGTTTGGGTCCGTTGACGAAGAACCATCTATTGTGCTATCCTCGGTTGCTTGAAGGAGTATCCATTAGAGGTCGTTTCTCAATCCTGGCATTAGGCTTGGGGGCTATTTTGCTCAGCATCTTGAAACCTTTTTTCCGAGACCTCCCGACTGAGAAGAGAGTGAAAAAAGAATCAACAGTGGGAGGGACTCCTATCTCATAACATAATGCTATGTAGGCCAGAATGTGGATATATGAATTCGGCACCAATTGGGCGAACTCAACTTCAACAAACCCTAGCAGGGTAACCAAGAAGGCATGAAGGGGAAACCTAACCCCCTTTTCCAGAAAAGTTATCGAGACGGCAGTCCAACCGTTGAGCCGTTGGTACATTCGTTCATGGGAGCTGCTATTCTCACCCTGTGAGTATCTGGAATCTGATAGCGAATTCGGATGTTACCAAGCTCAGTATCGGTAACTGTGGAGGGGATATTAGCATGGGGGATATTGTTCTTCATCTTAAAGAATTCGGAAGGGTTAGGAGGGGATGTAGGTGATCGATTCTTGTTTGGAGAAGTGGCTGATTGGGGGTTTGAGGTCGAAGCCGCTTTGGTAGGGCTCGGTGAAGGAACAACAGTGGTAATGGGTATGGCATTAATGGGTATGGAGTTATCCGGTTGCTGAGAAGCCATTGTTAACTTTTCACTAGCTGGAGAGAGAAATCGGGAGGAGGAAGAAAGCAAGAAGTGTGCAAAATTCAAATTGAGCAGGTAAAACTGTCAAAATTTGGGAAAAGGGTTTTTATACTAGTTGTCTTTTCAACTCTCCATGAGACTCGAGGGCGGCACATTAAATGCCAACAATGATAGTGAATTCGAATGGGTAGCGTCCAATTTAATTTTCCATTATTAATCGGATTGGGCTTCTCAAATGGGCCTCTGGTTTTATTTGAATTGTTGACTAATACTTCTCTGTTGAACCTCGGTAAGATCCTTCTTGGACCTTTTTGATCTTATACCGATTCCTTTAATCATGGACCTATATTATTTACACTCTTTCATTAAACATCCTGTTTAATAAAAGACTGGGGGACAATGTTGGGCCATGATACTTTCACGTTGGGCCAGACCGAATGGGCCCATCCTTTGGTTCTATTTATTATGTTTAAATGCATTGGGCTTCTTTCTTGGACCAATCCATTAGATAATTAAATATCTACATATCAACTTTGACTGGTAATGATCATAAAGGTAACAGTTGACTGTTATCTCTGCCATGCATTAATGAGGATTGGACTTGATCGGTCGGCGGTGGCAAACAGGGAAAGGATGGGAGCAGGTGAATTGCCTGTATTCGGCTAAGGTGACTAGGGGTGGGGAACTGTGTTAGTGGAGAGTGGGTGGTACGAAAAATTGGACAAAGTGTATATGAGCAAGGATCACACATTAAGAAAGAGGTAACTGAATTATTTTCTCTCTTAAGCACTAGATATTATTCTTCCATTGTTGACCTTGTGATCGCCTATACTGACTCTCACGCCGGAGTTATCCCCCGACGGTCAAGCCGTCAAGCTTTTGGTGTTGTCGTGTTTACTGTGTAGGATATAGACGCATGTTATGTGATTGAGGCGCGTGAAAAGATCTTGGCGTTAATAGAGATCAAGATAGATCAATTACACACCATCGAATAATTGTTATTGTATAGTATATTGATATGTAAAGTCAATTTTTTTTAAGACCGAGATCAGCTATGTAATATGAATATAGAAATCTCACCTGATATATGTAAACTAATATAATATGTACTGAATATATAAACCCCATGAGAAGTAAGCTAATGAACTGAATATGTAAGCTCACAAGATTTGCAAAGATAAGGAAAAAACACGGTGACCCACATGATATGTTAATTAGCCAATTAACATATCATGTATATAGACCTAAATGAGTATGACATCTTTCCATACACAGTCTCCACCAAAGATATCAAAAATTTATTTCACTCCAAAGAATCAAAATTAGAGGATTAACACCAGCCCCACAATGAGAACCTAGCTAAATTTAGAATCGACAAATATACCACCTAAATTTATATCTTCTACTTGGAAATCACTTCACATAAAATTTTAAATTTATATGAGCATTTAATACTCTGAATATATAATTGTAAAGATTCCTTCGCGCCTGCATGCCATCAATTTCAGTAGTGAGTGTGCCAAGATAATAATTAAGGTGATAAAGCATATAGTCTTACCATATCCTCCGATATAACTTACTCCTTTCCTTCCGTTTTTAAAAAATTATCATTTTAAAAGATAATTTTTATTTCAAAAAGATTGTCGTTTTGAGTTTATCAATACACATTAGCTAATTTTTTTCTACTTTACCCTTATTTAAAACTTTCTCATATTTAAAGTTTTTTTTCTTTTCCAATAATTCTTATTCAATTCAATGTTATAATTCAAGTAGTAATTAGTTGAATAAGAAGTAATTGGTTGAATTGAATAAGAAACATTGAGAAGAGAATAATTGGTTGAGACAATTAATAAGGGTAGTATAGTATTTTCGTTAGGTATTAATTATATTCTTTAATCTGTGTGTATTAACCTTAAACGATAATTTTTTAAGAAGAGAGAGTAACTTTTTGCAAGCACATACACATCTCTCTAAGAAATGATGCCTCTGATGTCATTGGTGTTTACTTTCGAGACAAAAAAAAGTTGGCTGATTTTTCATCAATGCACGGTGTGATGCTAAAAATAGAGGGAGAAAAGTGATCACAAGGAAAGAGAGTTGATAGGCTCTAATAACCATAAATGCCTATACAAGTAAAGAGACTCGGAGAAACTTGTCCACTTTTGTGATAGGAATCTCAAGTTTTGGAAATTAAAAGTATCTCAATTAATTACACATTATCAGTACATTAATTAATGCTTAGCAGGTTATTAACAATTACTTATTCAGTTAATATAGGATATTTTAGAGTTATGTACAAGAATTAAAAAGTATTAAATATATTACTCAATTGCCTATAACACCCTTAAATTATCATCTTATCACAGTTATCTCATACTCTTTCACACATTTTTCTCATAATTTTCTCCTAAAAAAACTCATTAGTCTCATTCACTCGTTGGTCTCTCTCCATCCATCCCCATAAAATAATGTATCCAATTCTCTCTCCCTCACAAAAAGTGGAAGAGTTTTGTTAGACCTAAGAAATTGATTTAGATGAATTCTGGCAATTTGAGGGGCCAGAAAACCTCCACAAATGCACACAGTCAATTGAGATTCAAATGATGAGATTTATTCATAATACTCAGGACTTTAATAGGCTTTATAGACTTGCAAGGAAATAGGAAATAATTGACCCACTACTTACAAATAACAACAAACTGACCCACTACTTTCAAATAACAACTCACACATGCAAGAGCGGATCCATTAAGGGGGCAGCATAGCTGCCCCTACTGATTTTTTTTTTATATAAGTATATGGGTATGAGAAAATATATAAATAAATAAATTTAAGTTGACAGATTAATAGAAGAATTAAAATTGGAGGGGGCAAAAAAAATTCATTCATATTCTAAATACAAGTACAGAAAAACGTAAATTCATTCTACTTATAGGGGTAAATATGTAAATTAATAAATTTAAGTTGACAGATTAATGGAAAAGTTAAACTTGGAGGGGACAAAAAAATATTCATTCTACTTCTGTCTTATAAATTATATCTAAATATTTTTTATTTAAAATTTCTTTTTTAATTTAGATTATGAATATTTATTACAATTTGTAAACATTATTATGATTAGTTCAAATTTTTTTTATTTAACTTAAAAAAAAAATTATTTAAAATCCTCCCCTGCTAGAAAAAATTTCTAGATCTGCTTCTGAACTCACATACTAAATCATGGCCATTACTGCAATAGCACCTTGACTTAGGGCCTGTTTGTTTCGCTCTTAATAGGGCTGAATGGCTCTGAATTTGAACGATTCAGCCATTTAGACTGTTTGTTTCCAACTTTTAAAATCTGAATTGGGCTGAATTTGTCTGACCGATTCTTTCAAAAAAATTCGACTGAATGGGTTGAATCACCGTGTTTTACCCAAATAACCTTCAAATAACCTCGCTACTCTGATTTCTATCTCTAGGGCTGCTCTCGTTCACCTCCATCGATGTCTATATCCACATCACTTCTCCCCATCTGCAGTAATTTCGCCTCAGGTTAGTAATATCTGAGAATTGTTTGTGATTTAGCAAAACACCCTGCTCTTTTTTGAGTTTAATTGGTGTAGAATATCATGAAGTAGAGCTAGTACGATTTTACTGATTTATGGTTGGGGTTAAAGGTTAGTACATATATGACCAAAAATGATGGGATTCCTTGGTACCATGTCTGGAATGCTTTGTTTTTACATTGAATTTTGTTATATTTACAACTTCTGAAACAAGATCAAGGAGATTAGAATTATAGTACGACTTTCAGTTACATCTGTGCTATACTCCCAGTCCTATTTTTGGGTTTTGAATATCTAAGTTGTTCACCAAGCTTTTTAATCATTTGATGATATATCTGCGTAAGAGGTTGTTTGATAAAAACTGAATGAATCTGAATGAGCTGAATCTGAATATGAATGAAAAAAGTTGTTTGATAATTGATATGTCTGAAATATCTAAATACCAGTATTTTACTATTTTACCCCTTTAAACTATGTTGAACAAGTATATAATTTTGTCTGGACGTATTTAAAAAAATTAAATACAATATTCATTGTACAACAAATAAAAATAAATAATTCAAATAAATTATCAAACAAATCATGATCCATCAAAATAATAAGCACATATAATAAGTTACTAAATAAATATATACCAAAAGTAACAAGTTCATACAAAAGATGTATCCAAAAATCAAAGTTTTGGCCATCGATCCAATATTATCCCTTTGCACCCAAAATAATAAGTTTTGGCCATCGATCCATACAAAATATTAAAGTTTTAACTACAATCATCCAATAGTACATATTTAACTAGACTAGAAATCCTAACTTGCGTGAAACCATTTCAACCCAAGCTTCATTCTCATCGTCTTCTAAGATCATCCATTGTTCCCTATAACTTGCACTCTCACAAAATATCCCAAGTGCCATTTTGTGCAATGGATTTTTTGATCCCCACCCAAGACAATTTAATTTATCTCTGCACTCCTTCAAGGAAGGTCCACTATTATTATTCACAATGAGCTTTAAGGCTTTGCACATCTCTTTCTCTATTTCGGAGTTATTAGATTTTTTTGTTGAATTCTTCGCTTTTTTCGTTGGCCTTTGTTCTTCAAAGTTGGGAGTGGAAGCATGTGATTGAGTACCCGGAGTTGATGAATTTAGAGGTGGGTTTGAGGACTCTTGAGCTTGAGTACTAAAAGGGATATCCTCGATACTAAGAATTTCCAAATCCTTATTTGGTTCAACGATCCTATCCCTTTTAGAGCTAGGTCCCCAGCCATCAATCCCCGTAGCAGCAGCTCCATCATAGAGTTGAGTGCAAAGCTCAGAAAAACTTAAAGGTGAAGTCCTCAAGGAGTCAACATGCTTATTTGCCTGCATCCAAAAATTATACCCAACATGTTATTCACATGTTTAATAATTTAACAAGCTTTTATGGTTAACTTAAAAAAGTAGTTACTAACCTTCGACTCTAGCTCTCATTCCTCATCCGTGAAGTTGAACGTGTTAGTTGTGGGATCATAATGATTTCCGGTCTTTCTTTTTAGTTGACACCATGCAGTATATTTTTCCTTTATATAATCATAACGATTTTTCATTTGCTTATGATCTACAATAAAGTTGTGGGTGTTCTTCAGTATTTCTCCCACATTTGACCATGAATATGGCTTAAGACTACCGCCTAGCCTACCATTTTTCGTAACCTCGCCAATACATGCTTCAAGAAAAGTTTTCATTACATTTTTATTTCTCCAACTCACTCTTGATTTTCTTTGATTTTGAGTTTCACCCAATTGTTCCATGCCTAACACAAATAAAATGATGAATTTAGAGATTCTAATCCTAACAATAAACAAATCTACTATAAACAAATATACTTTTTAGATCAATTGTCTCAATTCTATCATCAAAGATTATAGGAAGACTCCAGCAAAAAGAAATAATGTTTCAGGCAGACTCAATATGCATCCTGCACTCCATATAGCAATAACATTTTCATAGTGCAATGATTCAATTCGACAAACTAAGATTATCAAGCTCTTTTCTTAATCAAATATAAAACTATTACAAGCCTTCTTCAAAACCGAAGTCAAAACCCAAGTATAAGGGGGAAAAGTAGACAAAAAGCAAATAAATAAATAAGCAAATAACTCTCAGATGAACACAAGATTTCTATAATTTAGAGATATTTAGGAGTTCTCCTGGACAACAATGGGCTAAAGGAAAACAAAATAATATGAAGACCCCTCTCAATGAACACAAGATTTCTATAATTTAGAGATATTATTATCAAGTATAATGCCTTCTTTAATTGCAATGGACTGTTAACAAAGCTCAAATCTTCTCTTATATTCATTGTATTTTCTTTTTCTTTTACTTTTACTAAACTCATTCAGAGCTCTAATGTGAAACCCCAGATTTTATGAATAAAGATTTAATTTTTTCAAAATATTTTTTTTAAATATTATGGTGTGAATTTGAGATAATGTTATAGTTGTGGGTAGTATTTATAAATTTTATAAAGTATGCAAATTATTGTATTATATTCGATCGGGGAATATTATTTTTGTCGGGAAATATTCGTACGACGGCACAATTATTGGTGGACCCCACAACGAAATTATTGTCGGATTGAGAAAACGACAAAAATATTTTATGAAAATAACGGCGGAAGTTTTACCGTTAATATTGTTGAACTACTCGGTAGTAAAAGTACAGTAATACGTGTGGTTGCATAGTAGCATACGGTATTGATTATTGAGGCTTACGTGATAAGTCATTCAGTTTTATTTTATTGGTATTATTAATGTAATAAAACAGAAATAACTTTTTATATAAAACAAAATATTTTTATAAAGTTATTCATTTTATTAGGCTAATAGTAAAATCTTTTTATATAAAACAGAATACTTTTATAAAGTTATCTATTTTATTAGACAATAATGAGAATATATTATATTTTATTATGCATAGTGTTTGCATAGTACCTGCATAGTATTTGCATAGTAAAATCTTTTATAAAGTTGTTCGTTTTATTAGATTATAAATAGAATATATTATATTTTAATTAAAAGATTTTGCTTTAAATATGGATCGTCAGATTAAAATAAATCAATCTGGACCGTTCATGAATTAGTTACTATGCAGTCCATTCTTCTATAAATAGAAGCTCATTACTTCATTATTTATTACGAATTTACTGAAACTCTAGAGAGAGAAACTATAGAGAGAGTTCTTCTTCTATAATCTTGAGCGTATTTATTTAGAGTTTAAGAAAGCTTTGAGCGTAGTGCAAGTTTTTTTCAAGTATATCCTCGCCCTACCAGTCGAAATACTCTTCTTTCAAAGGTAAGGGATATTATTTGTTATACCTGTAAGGGGTATTATTTCTTTTGTATTCATGAAGAGAACTTCTGTTATTCTATTCTTTATTATTCTGCTGAAATAACCAGTATACGCGGACTACCCTATACTTGGTGACATTCTTCTATTATTCCGTCTTTATTATTATTATGTTGGAATATCATGTATGTGCGTTTTACGCCGGACCTGGTTCCGTCTTTATTATTATTCTGTTGGAATATCCTGTCTGTGCGTTTTACGCCGGACTTGGTTCCGTTTTTATTATTCTGTTGGAATATTCTATCTGTGCGTTTTACGCCGGACCTGGTTCCGTTATTTCATATTCTGTTGGAATAACCTGTCTATGCGAAGTACCGCATGCATGGTGATTTCTGTTGTTATTGCATTCTTTATTATTCTGTTGGAACAACCTGTCGGTGCAAATTTCGCCTGACCTGGTTCCGTTACTTATTGTTCTATTGGAATAACCTGTCTATGCGAAGTACCGCATACATGGTGATTTCTTTTGTTATTCTATTCTTTATTATACTCAGTTGGTTAAAGTTTTGACTTCTATACTCCATGAAATTAGTGGAATATCCTTGATCTCACATCTTAGTTCTTATCTCACATCTCAGCCAGTGATCATATCCCTAAGCTTTGATACCAACTGTGACGCCCCCAAAATTAGGTATACATCACCCATCTTGAGTATCCAGATACATGATACAGAATTCAAATATAACTTATTAATACAACTGTCATGCACAATACGACAAAACATAAACTGTGAGTTTGAATATAAATATTGTCTACTAGAGAGTATACAAACTCAAAAGGAGTCCTCATTACAATTATTATCACACTATTACATAGAATAGTGAGGACTACTAATGTTATCATCTGGTCCATCACTCCGTTTCTCGACTCGTCCCAACTATATTCTCATTTCCTGAAGAGAACAGTGAAAGAAAGGGTGAGCTCAACTAGCCCAGTAAGAAATATTATAACCAAGATAATGCAAAATAAATTATCATTAGTCTTTAACAATGTTAAACTGATAAAATATAATAGACATCAAGTTTAACTGCACCGGATCAAGAAATCCATTAAAAGATCAAGTAGAGAATAAAATCTACTACCTTTTATGATTTAAAAGGCTTTTCATGCTTTTTATCGCTGAGACTCAGCTTAATAAATAATACACATCATCGAATCACCCCTGCACTACGGCCAATGATATTCTTTAGTATCACGACCATGAATTATCCACGCACTACGGCTAAAGATAATCATGTTTTCATCAACGGTCCTGATCATGCCATAAAATAATTTATCTCTGCACTACGGCCAAAGAGAATCCATAGCCATAATCATACCAAAAACTATCCATCAATGCACTACGGGCCAATGAGGACTTTTTTCACATCATTTGTAATATTACAGTTATGATTATACCGAATAATCCCTGGTCATAATCATACCAAGTCCATCTATGCACTACAGGCCACATATGATTTTCAATATAATATAAGCATGAGGATGATGACAATGATATAAGAATTCAATAAAACAAGTTCAAGAATTAATTTATCTAGGAACTGATAACGTCCAAATTGTCAACATGATACTGCTTTATAGAGTAAAATTCAAGAATGCTCAGAAGAATATTTCCATGAAAAGATACTGGATGAAGCGCAAATATCAAGGATATTTCACTAATTTCATGGAGTATTGAAGTCAAAACTTTAACCAACTGAGTATAATAAAGAATAGAATAACAAAAGAAATCACCATGTATGCGGTACTTCGCATAGACAGGTTATTCCAACAGAATAATAAGTAACGAAACCAGGTCAGGCGAAATTCGTACCAACAGGATGTTCCAACAGAATAATAAATAATGGAATAACAACAGAAATCACCATGCATGCGGTACTTCGCATAGACAGGATATTCCAACAGAATACGAAATAACGGAACCAGGTCCGGCGTAAAACGCACAGACAGGATATTCCAACAGAATAATAATAAAGACGGAACTAGGTCCGGCGTAAAACGCACAGACAAGATATTCCAACAGAATAATAATAAAGACGGAATAATAGAAGAATGTCACCAAGTATAGGGTAGTCCGCGTATACTGGTTATTCCAGTAGAATAATAAAGAATAGAATAACAGAAGTTCTCTTCATGAATACAAAAGAAATAATACCCCTTACAGGTATAACAAATAATATCCCTTACCTTTGAAAGAAGAGTATTTCGACTGGTAGGGCGAGGATATACTTGAAAAAAACTTGCACTACGCTCAAAGCTTTCTTAAACTCTAAATAAATACGCTCAAGATTATAGAAGAAGAACTCTCTCTATAGTTTCTCTCTCTAGAGTTTCAGTAAATTCATAAGAAATAATGAAGGAATGAGCTTCTATTTATAGAAGAATGGACTGCATAGTAACTAATTCATGAACGGTCCATATTGATTTATTTTAATCTGACGATCCATATTTAAAGCAATATCTTTTAATTAAAATATAATATATTCTATTTATAATCTAATAAAACGAATAACTTTACAAAAGATTTTACTATGTAAACACTATGCATAATAAAATATAATATATTCTAATTATTGTCTAATAAAACAAATAACTTTATAAAAGTATTCTGTTATATATAAAAAGATTTTACTATTAGCCTAATAAAACGAATAACTTTATAAAAGTATTTTGTTTTATATAAAAAGTTTTTTCTGTTTTATTACATTAATAATACCAATAAAACAAAACTGAGTGACTTATCACGTAAGCCTCAATAATCAATACCGTATGCTACTATGCAACCACACGTATTACTGTACTTTTACTACCGAGTAGTTCAACAGTATTAACGGTAAAACATCCGCCGTTATTTTCATAAAATATTTTTGTCGTTTTCTCAATCCGATAATAATTCTGTTGTGGGGTCCACCAATAATTGTGCCGTCGTACGGAAATTTCCCGACAAAAATAATATTTTCCGACCAATCGAATATAATACAACAACTTACATACTTTGCAAAATTTATAAATACTACCCACAACTATAACATTATCTCAAATTCACACCATAATATTTAAAAAAGTATTTCGAAAAAATTAAATCTTTATTCATAAAATCTAGGGTTTCACATTAGAGAAGATTTGAGCTTTGTTAACAGTCCATTGCAATTAAAGAAGGCATTATACTTGATAATAATATCTCTAAATTATAGAAATCTTGTGTTCATTAAGAGGGGTCTTCATATTATTTTGTTTTCCTTTAGCCCATTGTTGTCCAGGAGAACTCCTAAATATCTCTAAATTATAGAAATCTTGTGTTCATCTGAGAGTTATTTGCTTGTTTATTTATTTGCTTTTTGTCTACTTTTCCCCCTTGTACTTGGGTTTTGACTTCGGTTTTGAAGAAGGCTTGTAATAGTTTTATCTTTGATTAAGAAAAGAGCTTGATGATCTTAGTTTGTTGAATTGAATCATTGCACTGTGAAAATGTTATTGCTATATGGAGTGCAGGATGCATATTGAGTCTGCCTGAAACATTATTTCTTTTTGCTGGAGTCTTCCTATAATCTTTGATGATAGAATTGAGACAATTGATCTAAAAAGTATATTTATTTATAGTAGATTTATTTATTGTTAGGATTAGAATCTCTAAATTCATCATTTTATTTGTGTTAGGCATGGAATAATTGGGTGAAACTCAAAATCAAAGAAAATCAAGAGTGAGTTGGAGAAATAAAAATGTAATGAAAACTTTTCTTGAAGCATGTATTGGCGAGGTTACGGAAAATGGTAGGCTAGGTGGTAGTCTTAAGCCATATTCATGGTCAAATGTGGGAGAAATACTGAAGAACACCCACAACTTTATTGTAGATCATAAGCAAATGAAAAATCGTTATGATTATATAAAGGAAAAATATACTGCATGGTGTCAACTAAAAAGAAAGACCGAAAATCATTATGATCTCACAACTAACACGTTCAACTTCACGGATGAGGAATGAGAGCTAGAGTCGAAGGTTAGTAACTACTTTTTTAAGTTAACCATAAAAGCTTGTTAAATTATTAAACATGTGAATAACATGTTGGGTATAATTTTTGGATGCAGGCAAATAAGCATGTTGACTCCTTGAGGACTTCACCTTTAAGTTTTCCTGAGTTTTGCACTCAACTCTATGATGGAGCTGCTGCTACGGGGATTGATGGCTGGGGACCTAGCTCTAAAAGGGATAGGACCGTTGAACCAAATAAGGATTTGGAAATTCTTAGTATCGAGGATATCCCTTTTAGTACTCAAGCTCAAGAGTCCTCAAACCCACCTCTAAATTCATCAACTCCGGGTACTCAATCACATGCTTCCACTCCCAACTTTGAAGAACAAAGGCCAACGAAAAAAGCGAAGAATTCAACAAAAAAATCTAATAACTCCGAAATAGAGAAAGAGATGTGCAAAGCCTTAAAGCTCATTGTGAATAATAATAGTGGACCTTCCTTGAAGGAGTGCAGAGATAAATTAAATTGTCTTGGGTGGGGATCAAAAAATCCATTTCACAAAATGGCACTTGGGATATTTTGTGAGAGTGCAAGTTATAGGGAACAATGGATGATCTTAGAAGACGATGAGAATGAAGCTTGGGTTGAAATGGTTTCACGCAAGTTAGGATTTCTAGTCTAGTTAAATATTTACTATTGGATGATTGTAGTTAAAATTTTAATATTTTGTATGGATCGATGGCCAAAACTTATTATTTTGGGTGCAAAGGGTTAATATTGGATCGATGGCCAAAACTTTGATTTTTGGATACATCTTTTGTATGAACTTGTTACTTTTGGTATATATTTATTTAGTAACTTATTATATGTGCTTATTGTTTTGATGGATCATGATTTGTTTGATAATTTATTTGAATTATTTATTTTTATTTGTTGTACAATGAATATTGTATTTAATTTTTTTAAATACGTCCAGACAAAATTATATACTTGTTCAACATAGTTTAAAGGGATAAAATAGTAAAATACTGGTATTCAGATATTTCAGACATATCAATTATCAAACAACTTTTTTTCATTCAGATTCAACTCATTCAGATTCAGATTCATTTATTTTTTATCAAAGAGCCCCATAGTCTAGACCCGATTGAATTAAAAAACAAGCATAACCTAAAATGCCTTTTAATAATTAAAGAAATTCCCTAGCTTACTTAGCCCCAAACATTCTAGTGTGTAACATAACCTTTCATTTCAGAAGAACTCTCCCACGAGTTCGAGATATGTCATGCGCGGCTCCTCTGCATCAACCCAGGTAGCATATTCCTTGCATTTCCATTGAACCAAGAAATCAACTCTTGTGCTATTTCCTTTTTTTCTTGAGCGTTCTTTTTAATATTTTCTCTTGTTCAGGGGCCATTGTGCCACTTTCCATAACTGTTGGCAGTCTAGGGTTAGGATTTATCAGAGTTCCAATGTTCTTCTTGAGGCAGGAGATGTGAAATACTGGGTAAATCTTGGAATCTTTGGTTAGATCGAGCTTGTATGCAACTTTCCCAATTTTTTGAGTGATCTTGAATGGCCCAAAATACCTTGGAGATAGCTTCAAGTTTTTTCTTGTTGCAACTGTCATCTGTCTGTAGGGTATTAACCTCAAATAGACCCAATTCCCCACATTGTATTCCCTCTCTGTTCTCTTTTTATCTACGTATAACTTCATTAATTCTCTTCTGAGTTTCTTGCAAGTTTTCCTGTGCCAAAGTAAGGATGAAATCTCGGCTTCTCATTTCGTCTTCAACTGCTTGGACTGACGTGGTCCCACGCTCATATGCGAGGAGACGTGGTGTCTCTTGTCCGTATACTATCTCAAAAGGGGTAAACCTTTGTGGAGGAATGCTCTGAGGTATTATATGTCCACTCGGCTAAAGCTAGACAACTGGCCCAATCTTTGGGTCTATCACTGGTAAAGCACCTGAGGTACCCTTCTAACCATTTGTTCATTATCTTTGTCTGCCCGTCTGTTTGAGGGTGATATGTCGAACTCATTAGCAGCTTGGTTTCACTTAAATAGAAAATTTCCTTCCAAAAGTTACTTGTGAATATTACATCTCAATCACTGACTATGCTCTGTGGTATGACCTGTAATTTGAATATGTTTTCTATGAATGCCTTTGCTATCGTTGCTGCTGTATATGGATATGCCATTGGTATGAAATGATTGTACTTACTCAACTTGTCTGCTATCACCATGATTACACTGTATTCCTTAGACATAGGCAACCCCTCTATGAGGTCCATACTAATATCCACCCATACTTTACTTGGTATTAACAGAGGCTGCAAAGCCCCGACTTCTTTAAGATTTTCTATTTAGATTATTTGGCATACCTCGCATTCTCTAATGAATTTTTTGATGTCCTTTCTCATGCCATGCCAAAAGAATTCCCTCTTGATCCTGGAGTGAGTCTTCTGTGAACTAGTATGCCCTCCCACGGGGCTGCTATAGAATTATTGCATGACTTGCTCCTGCTGAACCTTTAAGGTTCCCAAGTGTAGTCTCCCTTTATAGAATAAGAACCCTCCTCTGAGCTGGTACTTTAGGAGATCAAGATCACCTTGATTGTAGCGGTTGAGTAACTTTTACAACTGGGGATCTTGGTGGTATACTTGATGGAGCCCTTCCTACCAATTAATGGTAACCATGCGGATGGCTTTGGCTTCTCCATGATTAATCATGGCCCCTCTGGTTCTGAAGTAATCCCTTGGTCTGGTAACCTAGAGAGAGCGTCTGCTGCCTTATTTCCTTTGCCATTGCGATATTCCACACTAAAGTTAAAGCCTAAAATCTTTTTTATCCACTTTTGTTGAAAAGGTGTTCCAACCTTTTGCTCCAAAAGGTGCTTCAAAGCTTGTTGGTCAGTACTTATTTTGAATTTGTCCCCCAGTAGATAATGTCTCCATTTTTGAACTACCAACACAAGAGCCAAAAATTCTTTTTCATAAGTGGATAATTTTTTTTTTACCTATTAATGCTTGGCTTAAATAAGCTAGAGGCCTCCCTTCCTGCATTAAAAATGCTCCCAACCCATTTCCAGAAGCATCACATTCTACCACGAACAATTTGGAAAAATCTGGTAAGGCAAGAATAGGAGGGGTCACCATGGCTGCCTTTAATGCTGAAAATGCTTGGCTGGCCTCCTCACTCCCGTTAAAAGAATTTTTCTTTAGTAAAGCAGTTAGAGGGGCTGCAATACTTCCATAGCCCTTTACAAACTTCCTGTAATAACCTATTAATCCCATATACACTCTCATTCAAGCCCACTCCTCTCCGATTACCTGGACAAAATCCCATACTTAGACTTCCAACACCCCAACACTAGAGACCTAATCCACCAGTCCAGAGAAGAAACCCATATCCCATGAAGTGTATAAATCCCAACCAAATGCAGGAAAGAAGAGAAAAAGGTTTGTGCTATTTTTTTGATGAAAGTACCATCAAGGACACAAATGCAGCATGCCTAAACTATACTTACTAGAGGGAATGTAATTTGAAGGGGAAGGGGAAAAAGATAATGAAGAAAAAGAAACCTTTAACCAACATGATACAGAGACTATACATGCAGTCCAACAAGCTGAATTATTGGGCATATCCTTCCACGCCATTGTAGAGACACTTTCTCCTAAAACCATAAGGTTAGTTGGGAAAATTGGTACATGTTCAGTTATTATTATCATTGATACCGATAGTACACATAGTTTTATTGATGTTAATGTGGCAAGAAGAGCAAAACTACCAGTGGAGGAAAGCCACTTGGCAGTCCAAGTTGCTAATGGGGACACCCTTCCTTGCCTTGGTTGTTGTAAGGCAGTTCCTTTAAAGATGCAAAGCTGTAACATTTTAGCTAATCTGTTTTTATTAGCCCTATGAGGGTGTGATGTTGTTTTAGGGGTAAATTGGTTAAGAAGTTTGGGAACTATTCAGTGGAATTTTACTGATTTAAGTATGAGTTTCTTTGTGGAAGGAGAGAATTTAATTCTGCAGGGCTTGAGGTTACCCGAGAAAGCCATAGAAGAAGAACATAGCTTGAGCAAGGATTCCCTTATAAAAGGAAGAGGAATATGGCTGCAGTTTATGGAGATCAGTGACAGTCTAGGAGTAGAACTAGTAGAGCCTGCCATACAAGTTGTTTTGAATGAATTCAAAACAGTGTTTGTTGAACCCAATGAACTCCCACCCCCTAGGAGTCAAGACCACTAGATCCAACTCCAAGAAGAAACTTAGCCAACATGTGTTAGGTCTTATCGATACCCATATTATTAGAAAGAAGAAATTGAAAAGCTGGTCAAGGAACTGCTTAAGGTTTGGATCATCCAACCAAGTCAAAGTCCATACTCTTCACCAGTTCTCTTGGTAAGGAAAGTAGATGGGAGTTAGCGCATGTGCATTGATTATCGAGCTCTCAGCAAAGATACCATCAAAGATAAGTTTCCAATTCCTAAAATAGATGAGTTATTGGATGAGCTTAATGGTGCTGAGTTATTTTCTAAACTTGACTAGCGATCGGGCTACCATCAAATTAGGATGAAGCCTGAAGATGTGCCTAAAACAACCTTTCGTACACATGAGGGCATTATGAGTTTTTAGTGACTACATTTGGGCTCACCAATGCTCCATCAACCTTTCAAGGGTTGATGAATGATATATTCAGGCCATATCTCAGGAAATTTGTGCTAGTCTTTCTTGATGACATACTTATGTACAATAAATCATGTGAATAACATGTAGGGCATCTAAAATTTGTATTAAAAGTTTTAAGACGACATCAGCTATATGCTAAGGCCTCAAAATGTGTTTTTGGTTGTCGAAAAGTGAAGTTTTTGGGCCATGTTATCTCCAAAGAGGGAGTCAAACAGATCCATTAAAGATTATAGTAATGATGGAGTGGCCTGAACCTAAGAATCTTATGGGCTATTTTGGGCTTGATTGTTTCGGTAAGGGAACTATTTTCTGGTCACTTCTTCTTCTTGTGGCCAAGCCAAACCAAAAACAGCAGCAAGAGTATTTGGTTTGAACATGGTAACAATAATTCGCAATTCATCTTTTAAACCACTTAGAAAAGTAGTTTTACGAAACTCTTCACTTACCCCGCTTATTTTATTGGATACGATATCAAAAGTTGTTTGGTAATCCTCTACGCTCCATGTCTACCTTAATTTGGTGAATGCACCCACTGGATCCTCGTATGCTGAAGGCCCGAACATGGTGCGGAGAGCCTCCACAAAGTCACCCCATTTTGTCACTGGATTTGATTCTTTCAGCCAATAATACCAAGTCAACACCTTCCCTTCCATGTGGAAAGAAGTAATTTCCAGCTTGTGGTCCTCCGGTGTCTCAAAATAATTAAAGAACTGCTAGGCCTTCAAGATCCATTCGTTGGGATCTCCCCCATCGAAATGAAGAAAATCCAATCGAAGAGATCAAGCCTGGATTCCCCCATGTCCATCAAACAGAGGATTAACATTTACTTTAACATTCTTAGAAGTCCTTTAAAATTTCTTTTTTACTTTAGATTATGAATATTTATTACAATTTGCAAACATTATTATGATTAGTTCAAATTTTCTTTATTTAACTTCAACAAAAAAATTAGTTAAAATCCTCCCCTGCTGGAAAAAATCTCTAGATCCGACTCTGAACTCACATACAAAATCATGGCCATTATTGCAATAGCACCTTGACTTAGTTTAGACCCGGCTGAATTAAAAAACATGCATAACTGCATAACCTTGGAGAAAGCTTCAAGTTTTTTCTCGTTACAACTTTCATCTGTCTATAGGGTATTAACCTCAAATAGACCCAACCCCCCACATTGTCTCCCTTCTCTGTTCTCTTTTTATCTGCGTATAACTTCATTAATTCTCTTCTGAGCTTCTTGCAAGTTTTCCCGTGCCAAAGTAAGGATGAAATCTCGGCTTCTCATTTCGTCTTCAACTGCTTGGACTGCCGTGGTCCCACGCTCATATGCGAGGAGACGTGGTGTCTCTTGTCCGTATACTATCTCAAAAGGGGTAAACCTTTGTGGAGGAATGCTCTGAGGTATTATATGTCCACTCGGCTAAAGCTAGACAACTGGCCCAATCTTTGGGTCTATCACTGGTAAAGCACCTGAGGTACCCTTCTAACCATTTGTTCATTATCTCTGTCTGCCCTTCTGTTTGAGGGTGATATGTCGAACTCATTAGCAGCTTGGTTTCACTTAAATAGAAAATTTCATCCAAAAGTTACTTGTGAATATTACGTCTCAATCATTGACTACGCTCTGTGGTATGACCTGTAATTTGAATATGTTTTCCATGAATGCCTTTGCTACCATTGCTGCTGTATATGGATATGCTATTGGTATGAAATGATTGTACTAGCTGAACCTGTCTACTATCACCATGATTACACTGTATCCCTTGGACATAGGCAACCCCTCTATGAAGTCCATACTAATATCCACCCATACTTTACTTGGTATTGACAGTGGCTGCAAAGCCCCGACTTCTTTAAGATTTTCTATTTAGATTATTTGGCATACCTCGCATTCTCTAATGAATTTTTTGATGTCCTTTCTCATGCCATGCCAAAAGAATTCCCTCTTGATCCTGGAGTGAGTCTTCTGTGAACTAGTATGCCCTCCCACGGGGCTACTATAGAATTGTTGCATGACTTGCCCCTGCTGAACCTTTAAGGTTCCCAAGTATAGTCTCCCTTTATAGAATAAGAACCCTCCTCTGAGCTGGTACTTTAGGAGATCAAGATCACCTTGATGGTAGCGGTTGAGTAACTTTTACAACTGGGGATCTTGGTGGTATACTTGATGGAGCCTTTCCTACCAATTAACGGTAACCATGCTGATGGCTTTGGCTTCTCCATGATTAATCATGGTCCCCTCTGGTTCTGAACTAATCCCTTGGTCTGGTAACCTAGAGAGAGCGTCTGCTGCCTTATTTCCTTTGCCATTGCGATATTCCACACTAAAGTTAAAGCCTAAAATCTTTTTTATCCACTTTTATTGAAAAGGTGTTCCAACCTTTTGCTCCAAAAGGTGCTTCAAAGCTTGTTGGTCAGTCCTTATTTTAAATTTGTGCCCCAGTAGATAATGTCTCCATTTTTGAACTACCAACACAAGAGCCAGAAATTCTTATTCATAAGTGGATAATTTTTTTTTTTACCTATTAATGCTTGGCTTAAATAAGCTAGAGGCCTCCCTTCCTGCATTAAAAAAGCTCCCAACCCATTTCCAGAAGCATCACATTCTTCCACGAACAATTTGGAATAATCTGGTAAGGCAAGAATAGGAGGGGTCACCATGGCTGCCTTTAATGCTGAAAATGCTTGGCTGGCCTCCTCACTTCCGTTAAAAGAATTTTTCTTTAGTAAAGCAGTTAGAGGGGCTGCAATACTTCCAAAGCCCTTTACAAACTTCCTGTAATAACCTATTAATCCCATATACACTCTCATTCAAGCCCACTCCTCTCCGATTACCTGGACAAAATCCCATACTTAGACTTCCATCACCCCAACACTAGAGACCTAATCCACCAGTCCAGAGAAGAAATCCATATCCCATAAAGTGTATAAGTCCCAACCAAATGCAGGAAAGAAGAGAAAAAGGTTTGTGCTATTTTTTTTATGAAAGTACCATCAAGGACACAAATGCAGCATGCCTAAACTATACTTACTAGAGGGAATGGAATTTGAAGGGGAAGGAGAAAAAGATAATGAAGAAAAAGAAACCTTTAACCAACATGATACAGAGACTATACATGCATTCCAACAAGCTGATTTATTGGGCATATCCTTCCACGCCATTGTAGAGACACTTTCTCCTAAAACCATAAGGTTAGTTGGGAAAATTGGTACATGTTCAGTTATTGTTATCACTGATACCGATAGTACACATAGTTTTATTGATGTTAATGTGGCAAGGAGAGCAAAACTACCAGTGGAGGAAAGCCACTTGGCGGTCCAAGTTGCTAATGGGGACACCCTTCCTTGCCTTGGTTATTGTAAGGCAGTTCCTTTAAAGATGCAAAGCTGTAACATTTTAGCTAATCTGTTTTTATTAGCCCTATGAGGGTGTGATGTTGTTTTAGGGGTAAATTGGTTAAGAAGTTTGGGAACTATTCAGTAGAATTTTACTGATTTAAGTATGAGTTTCTTTGTGGAAGGAGAGAATTTAATTCTGTAGGGCTTGAGTTTAACCGAGAAAGCCATAGAAGAAGAACATAGCTTGAACAAGGATTCTCTTGTAAAAGGAAGAGGAATATGGCTGCAGTTTATGGAGAACAGTGACAGTCAAGGAGGAGAACCAGTAGAGCCTGCCATACAAGTTGTTTTGAATGAATTCAAAATAATGTTTGTTGAACCCAATGGACTCCCACCCCCTAGGAGTCAAGACCACTAGATACAACTCCAAGAAGAAGCTTGGCCAACATGTGTTAGGCCTTATTGATACTCATATAATTAGAAAGAAGAAATTGAAAAGCTGGTCAGGGAAATGCTTAAGGTTGGGATCATCCAACCAAGTCAAAGTCCATACTCTTCACCAGTTCTCTTGGTAAGGAAAGCAGATGGGAGTTAGTGCATGTGCATTGATTATCGAGCTCTCAGCAAAGATACCATCAAAGATAAATTTCCAATTCCTAATATAGATGAGTTATTGGATGAGTTTAATGGTGCAGAGTTATTTTCTAAACTTGACTTGCGATCGGGCTACCATCAAATTAGGATGAAGCCTGAAGATGTGCCTAAAATAACCTTTCGTACACATGAGGGCATTATGAGTTTTTAGTGACTATATTTGGGCTCACCAATTCTCCATCAACCTTTCAAGGGTTGATGAATGAAATATTCAGGCCATATCTAAGGGAATTTATGCTAGTCTTTCTTGATGACATACTTATGTACAATAAATCATGTGAATAACATGTTGGGCATCTAAAAGTTATATTAGAATTCTTAAGACGACAACAGCTATATGCTAAGGCCACAAAATGTGATCTTGGTTGTCAAAAAGTGGAGTATTTGGGCCATGTTATCTCCAAATAGGGAGTCAAACAGATCCATTAAAGATTATAGTAATGATGGAGTGGCCTGAACCTAAGAATCTTATGGGCTATTTTGGGCTTGATTATTTCGGTAAGGGAACTATTTTCTGGTCACTTCTTCTTCTTGTGGCCGAGCCAAACCAAAAACAGCAGCAAGAGTATTGTGTTTGAACATGGTAACAATAATTTGCAATTCATCTTTTAAACCACTTAGAAAAGTACTTATACGAAACTCTTCACTTACCCCGCTTATTTTATTGGAAAAGATATCAAAAGTTGTTTGGTCATCCTCTACGCTCCCTGTCTACCTTAATTTGGTGAATGCATGCACTGGATCCTCGTATGCTGAAGGCCCGAATCTGGTGTGGAGAACCTCCACAAAGTCACCCCATTTTGTCACTGGATTTGATTCTTTCAGCCAATAATACCAAGTCAACGCCTTCCCTTCCATGTGGAAAGAAGTAATTTGCAGCTTGTGGTCCTCCGGAGTCTCAAAATAATTAAAGAACTGCTAGGCCTTCAAGATCCATTCGTTGGGATCTCCCCCATCGAAATGAAGAAAATCCAATCGAAGAGATCAAGCCTGGATTCCCCCATGTCCATCAAACAGAGGATTAACATTTACTTTAACATTCTTAGAAGTCCTTTAAAATTTCTTTTTTACTTTAGATTATGAATATTTATTACAATTTGCAAACATTATTATGATTAGTTCAAATTTTCTTTATTTAACTTCAACAAAAAAATTAGTTAAAATCCTCCCCTGCTGAAAAAAATCTCTAGATCCGACTCTGAACTCACATACTAAATCATGGCCATTACTGCAATAGCACCTTGACTTAGTCTAGACCCGGCTGAATTAAAAAACATGCATAACCGAAAATGCCTTTTAACAATTAAAGAAATTCCCTAGCTTACTTAGCCCCAAACATTCTAGTGTGTAACATAACCTTTCATTTCAGAAGAACTCTCCCATGAGTTCAGGATATGTCATGCGCGGTTCCTCTGCATCAACCCAGGTAGCATATTCCTTGTTAGCTCATTTCCATTGAACCAAGAAATCAACTCTTGCGCTATTTCCTTTTTTCCTTGAGCGTTCTTTTTAATATTTTCTCTTGTTCAAGGGCCATTGTGCCACTTTCCATCACTGTTGGCAATTTAGGGTTCGAATTTATCAGAGTTCCAGTCTTCTTCTTGAGGCAGGAGATGTGAAATACAGGGTAGATCTTGGAATCTTTGGTTAGATCGAGCTTGTATGCAACTTTCCCAATTTTTTGAGTGATCTGGAATGGCCCAAAATACCTTGGAGAAAGCTTCAAGTTTTTTCTCGTTGCAACTGTCATCTGTCTATAGGGTATTAACCTCAAATAGACCCAACCCCCCACATTGTATTCCCTCTCTGTTCTCTTTTTATCTACGTATAACTTCATTAATTCTCTTCTGAGCTTCTTGCAAGTTTTCCCGTGCCAAAGTGAGGATGAAATCTCGGCTTCTCATTTCGTCTTTAACTGCTTGGACTGCCCTGGTTCCACGCTCATATGCGAGGAGACGTGGTGTCTCTTGTCCGTATACTATCTCCAAAGGGGTAAACCTTTGTGGAGGAATGCTCTGAGGTATTATATGTCCACTCGGCTAAAGCTAGACAACTGGCCCAATCTTTGGGTCTATCACTGGTAAAGCACCAGAGGTACCCTTCTAACCATTTGTTCATTATCTCTGTCTACCCGTCTGTTTGAGGGTGATATGTCGAACTCATTAGCAGCTTGGTTTCACTTAAATAGAAAATTTCCTTCCAAAAGTTACTTGTGAATATTACGTCTCAATCACTGACTACGCTCTGTGGTATGACCTGTAATTTGAATATGTTTTCCATGAATTCCTTTGCTACCGTTGCTGCTGTATATGGATATACCATTGGTATGAAATGATTGTACTAGCTGAACCTGTCTACTATCACCATGATTACACTGTATCCCTTAGACATAGGCAACCCCTCTATGAAGTCCATACTAATATCCACCCATACTTTACTTGCTATTGACAGAGGCTGCAAAGCCCCGACTTCTTTAAGATTTTCTATTTAGATTATTTGGCATACCTCGCATTCTCTAATGAATTTTTTGATGTCCTTTCTCATGCCATGCCAAAAGAATTCCCTCTTGATCCTAGAGTGAGTCTTCTGTGAACTAGTATGCCCTCCCACGGGGCTACTATAGAATTGTTGCATGACTTGCCCCTGCTGAACCTTTAAGGTTCCCAAGTGTAGTCTCCCTTTATAGAATAAGAACCCTCCTCTAAGCTGGTACTTTAGGAGATCAAGATCACCTTGATGGTAGCGGTTGAGTAACTTTTACAACTGGGGATCTTGGTGGTATACTTGATGGAGCCTTTCCTACCAATTAACGGTAACCATGCTGATGGCTTTGGCTTCTCCATGATTAATCATGGTCCCCTCTGGTTCTGAACTAATCCCTTGGTCTGGTAACCTAGAGAGAGCGTCTGCTGCCTTATTTCCTTTGCCATTGCGATATTCCACACTAAAGTTAAAGCCTAAAATCTTTTTTATCCACTTTTGTTGAAAAGGTGTTCCAACCTTTTGCTCCAAAAGGTGCTTCAAAGCTTATTGGTCAGTCCTTATTTTAAATTTGTGCCCCAGTAGATAATGTCTCCATTTTTGAACTACCAACACAAGAGCCAAAAATTCTTCTTCATAAGTGGATAAATTTTTTTTTTTACCTATTAATGCTTGGCTTAAATAAGCTAGAGGCCTCCCTTCCTGCATTAAAAAAGCTCCCAACGCATTTCCAGAAGCATCACATTCTTCCACGAACAATTTGGAAAAATCTGGTAAGGCAAGAATAGGAGGGGTCACCATGGCTGTCTTTAATGCTGAAAATGCTTGGCTGGCCTCCTCACTCCCGTTAAAAGAATTTTTCTTTAGTAAAGTAGTTAGAGGGGCTGCAATACTTCCATAGCCCTTTACAAACTTCCTGTAATAACCTATTAATCCCATATACACTCTCATTCAAGCCCACTCCTCTCCGATTACCTGGACAAAATCCCATACTTAGACTTCCAACACCCCAACACTAGAGACCTAATCCACCAGTCCAGAGAAGAAATCCATATCCCATAAAGTGTATAAGTCCCAACCAAATGCAAGAAAGAAGAGAAAAAGGTTTGTACTATTTTTTTGATGAAAGTACCATCAAGGACACAAATGCAGCATGCCTAAACTATACTTACTAGAGGGAATGGAATTTGAAGGGGAAGGAGAAAAAGATAATGAAGAAAAAGAAACCTTTAACCAATATGATACAGAGACTATACAGGCAGTCCAACAAGCTGATTTATTGGGCATATCCTTCCACGCCATTGTAGAGACACTTTCTCCTAAAACCATAAGGTTAGTTGGGAAAATTGGTACATGTTCAGTTATTGTTATAACTGATACCGATAGTACACATAGTTTTATTGATGTTAATGTGGCAAGAAGAGCAAAACTACCAGTAGAGGAAAGCCACTTGGCAGTCCAAGTTGCTAATGGGGACACCCTTCCTTGCCTTGGTTGTTGTAAGGCAGTTCCTTTAAAGATGCAAAGCTGTAACATTTTAGCTAATCTATTTTTATTAGCCCTATGAGGGTGTGATGTTATTTTAGGGGTAAATTGGTTAAGAAGTTTGGGAACTATTCAGTAGAATTTTACTGATTTAAGTATGAGTTTCTTTGTGGAAGGAGAGAATTTAATTCTGTAGGGCTTGAGTTTAACCGAGAAAGCCATAGAAGAAGAACATAGCTTGAACAAGGATTCCCTTGTAAAAGGAAGAGGAATGTGGCTGCAGTTTATGGAGAACAGTGACAGTCAAGGAGGAGAACCAGTAGAGCCTGCCATACAAGTTGTTTTGAATGAATTCAAAACAGTGTTTGTTGAACCCAATGGACTCCCACCCCCTAGGAGTCAAGACCACTAGATCCAACTCCAAGAAGAAGCTTGGCCAACATGTGTTAGGCCTTATCGATACTCATATAATTAGAAAGAAGAAATTGAAAAGCTGGTCAGGGAAATGCTTAAGGTTGGGATCATCCAACCAAGTCAAAGTCCATACTCTTCACCAGTTCTCTTGGTAAGGAAAGCAGATGGGAGTTAGCGCATGTGCATTGATTATCGAGCTCTCAGCAAAGATACCATCAAAGATAAGTTTCCAATTCCTAATATAGATGAGTTATTGGATGAGCTTAACGGTGCTGAGTTATTTTCTAAACTTGACTTGCGATCGGGCTACCATCAAATTAGGATGAAGCCTGAAGATGTGCCTAAAATAACCTTTCGTACATATGAGGGCATTATGAGTTTTTAGTGACTACATTTGGGCTCACCAATTCTCCATCAACCTTTCAAGGGTTGATGAATGAAATATTCAGGCCATATCTAAGGGAATTTATGCTAGTCTTTCTTGATGACATACTTATGTACAATAAATCATGTGAATAACATGTTGGGCATCTAAAAGTTATATTAGAATTCTTAAGACGACATCAGCTATATGCTAAGGCCACAAAATGTGATCTTGGTTGTCGAAAAGTGGAGTATTTGGGCCATGTTATCTCCAAATAGGGAGTCAAACAGATCCATTAATGATTATAGTAATGATGGAGTGGCCTGAACCTAAGAATCTTATGGGCTATTTTGGGCTTGATTATTTCGGTAAGGGAACTATTTTCTGGTCACTTCTTCTTCTTGTGGCCGAGCCAAACCAAAAACAGCAGCAAGAGTATTGTGTTTGAACATGGTAACAATAATTCGCAATTCATCTTTTAAACCACTTAGAAAAGTACTTATACGAAACTCTTCACTTACCCCGCTTATTTTATTGGAAAAGATATCAAAAGTTGTTTGGTCATCCTCTACGCTTCCTGTCTACCTTAATTTGGTGAATGCACCCACTGGATCCTCGTATGCTGAAGGCCCGAACATGGTGCGGAGAGCCTCCACAAAGTCACCCCATTTTGTCACTGGATTTGATTCTTTCAGCCAATAATACCAAGTCAACGCCTTCCCTTCCATGTGGAAAGAAGTAATTTCCAGCTTGTGGTCCTCCGGTGTCTCAAAATAATTAAAGAACTGCTAGGCCTTCAAGATCCATTCGTTGGGATCTCCCCCATCGAAATGAAGAAAATCCAATCGAAGAGATCAAGCCTGGATTCCCCCATGTCCATCAAACAGAGGATTAACATTTACTTTAACATTCTTAGAAGTCCTTTAAAATTTCTTTTTTACTTTAGATTATGAATATTTATTACAATTTGCAAACATTATTATGATTAGTTCAAATTTTCTTTATTTAACTTCAACAAAAAAATTAGTTAAAATCCTCCCCTGCTGGAAAAAATCTCTAGATCCGACTCTGAACTCACATACAAAATCATGGCCATTATTGCAATAGCACCTTGACTTAGTTTAGACCCGGCTGAATTAAAAAATATGCATAACCGAAAATGCCTTTTAACAATTAAAGAAATTCCCTAGCTTACTTAGCCCCAAACATTCAAGTGTGTAACATAACCTTTCATTTCAGAAGAACTCTCCTACGAGTTCAGGATATGTCATGCGCGGTTCCTCTGCATCAACCCAGGTAGCATATTCCTTGTTAGCTCATTTCCATTGAACCAAGAAATCAACTCTTGCGCTATTTCCTTTTTTCCTTGAGCGTTCTTTTTAATATTTTCTCTTGTTCAGGGACCATTGTGCCACTTTCCATCACTATTGGCAATTTAGGGTTCGGATTTATCAGAGTTCCAATCTTCTTCTTGAGGCAGGAGATGTGAAATACAGGGTAGATCTTGGAATCTTTGGTTAGATCGAGCTTGTATGCAACTTTCCCAATTTTTTGAGTGATCTGGAATGGCCCAAAATACCTTGGAGAAAGCTTCAAGTTTTTTCTCGTTACAACTTTCATCTGTCTATAGGGTATTAACCTCAAATAGACCCAACCCCCCACATTGTATCCCTTCTCTGTTCTCTTTTTATCTGCGTATAACTTCATTAATTCTCTTCTGAGCTTCTTGCAAGTTTTCCCGTGCCAAAGTAAGGATGAAATCTCGGCTTCTCATTTCGTCTTCAACTGCTTGGACTGCCGTGGTCCCACGCTCATATGCGAGGAGACGTGGTGTCTCTTGTCCGTATACTATCTCAAAAGGGGTAAACCTTTGTGGAGGAATGCTCTGAGGTATTATATGTCCACTCGGCTAAAGCTAGACAACTGGCCCAATCTTTGGGTCTATCACTGGTAAAGGACCTGAGGTACCCTTCTAACCATTTGTTCATTATCTCTGTCTATCCGTCTGTTTGAGGGTGATATGTCGAACTCATTAGCAGCTTGGTTTCACTTAAATAGAAAATTTCCTTCCAAAAGTTACTTGTGAATATTACGTCTCAATCACTGACTACGCTATGTGGTATGACCTGTAATTTGAATATGTTTTCCATGAATTCCTTTGCTACCGTTGCTGCTGTATATGGATATACCATTGGTATGAAATGATTGTACTAGCTGAACCTGTCTACTATCACCATGATTACACTGTATCCCTTGGACATAGGCAACCCCTCTATGAAGTCCATACTAATATCCACCCATACTTTACTTGCTATTGACAGAGGCTGCAAAGCCCCGACTTCTTTAAGATTTTCTATTTAGATTATTTGGCATACCTCGCATTCTCTAATGAATTTTTTGATGTCCTTTCTCATGCCATGCCAAAAGAATTCCCTCTTGATCCTAGAGTGAGTCTTCTGTGAACTAGTATGCCCTCCCACGGGGCTGCTATAGAATTGTTGCATGACTTGCCCCTGCTGAACCTTTAAGGTTCCCAAGTGTAGTCTCCCTTTATAGAATAAGAACCCTCCTCTGAGCTGGTACTTTAGGAGATCAAGATCACCTTGATGGTAGCGGTTGAGTAACTTTTACAACTGGGGATCTTGGTGGTATACCTGATGGAGCCCTTCCTACCAATTAACGGTAACCATGCTGATGGCTTTGGCTTCTCTATGATTAATCATGGTCCCCTCTTGTTCTGAACTAATCCCTTGGTCTAGTAACCTAGAGAGAGCGTTTGCTGCCTTATTTCCTTTGCCATTGCGATATTCCACACTAAAGTTAAAGCCTAAAATCTTTTTTATCCACTTTTGTTGAAAAGGTGTTCCAACCTTTTGCTCCAAAATGTGCTTCAAAGCTTGTTGGTCAGTCCTTATTTTAAATTTGTGCCCCAGCAGATAATGTCTCCATTTTTGAACTACCAACGCAAGAGCCAAAAATTCTTTTTCATAAATGGATAATTTTTTTTTACCTATTAATGCTTGGCTTAAATAAGCTAGAGGCCTCCCTTCCTGCATTAAAAAAGCTCCCAACCCATTTCCAGAAGCATCACATTCTACCACGAACAATTTGGAAAAATCTGGTAAGGCAAGAATAGGAGGGGTCACCATGGCTGCCTTTAATGCTGAAAATGTATGGCTGGCCTCCTCACTCCCGTTAAAAGAATTTTTCTTTAGTAAAGCAGTTAGAGGGGTTGCAATACTTCCATAGCCCTTAACAAACTTCCTATAATAACCTATTAATCCCATATACACTCTCATTCAAGCCCACTCCTCTCTGATTACCTGGACAAAATCCCATACTTAGACTTCCAACACCCCAACACTAGAGACCTAATCCACCAGTCCAGAGAAGAAACCCATATCCCATAAAGTGTATAAGTCCCAACCAAATGCAGGAAAGAAGAGAAAAAGGTTTGTGCTATTTTTTTGATGAAAGTACCATCAAGGACACAAATGCAGCATGCCTAAACTATGCTTACTAGACGGAATGGAATTTGAAGGGGAAGGAGAAAAAGATAATGAAGAAAAAGAAACCTTTAACCAACATGATACAGAGACTATACATGCAGTCCAACAAGCTGAATTATTGGGCATATCCTTCCACGCCATTGTAGAGACACTTTCTCCTAAAACCATAAGGTTAGTTGGGAAAATTGGTACATGTTCAGTTATTGTTATCATTGATACTGGTAGTACACATAGTTTTATTGATGTTAATGTGGCAAGAAGAGCAAAACTACCAGTGGACGAAAGCTACTTGGCAGTCCAAGTTGCTAATGGGGACACCCTTCCTTGCCTTGGTTGTTGTAAGGCAGTTCCTTTAAAGATGCAAAGCTGTAACATTTTAGCTAATCTGTTTTTATTAGCCCTATGAGGGTGTGATGTTGTTTTAAGGGTAAATTGGTTAAGAAGTTTGGGAACTATTAAGTGGAATTTTACTGATTTAAGTATGAGTTTCTTTGTGGGAGGAGAGAATTTAATTCTGCATGGCTTGAGGTTACCCGAGAAAGCCATAGAAGAAGAACATAGCTTGAGCAAGGATTCCCTTGTAAAAGGTAGAGGAATATGGCTGCAGTTTATGGAGATCAGTGACAGTCCAGGAGGAGAACCAGTAGAGCCTGCCATACAAGTTGTTTTGAATGAATTCAAAACAGTGTTTGTTGAACCCAATGGACTCCCACCCCCTAGGAGTCAAGACCACTAGATCCAACTCCAAGAAGAAGCTTAGCCAACATGTGTTAGGCCTTATCGATACCCATATTATTAGAAAGAAGAAATTGAAAAGCTGATCAGGGAAATGCTTAAGGTTGGGATCATCCAACCAAGTCAAAGTCCATACTCTTCACCAGTTCTCTTGGTAAGGAAAGTAGATGGGAGTTAGCGCATGTGCATTGATTATCGAGCTCTCAGCAAAGATACCATCAAAGATAAGTTTCCAATTCCTAAAATAGATGAGTTATTGGATGAGCTTAATGGTGCTGAGTTATTTTCTAAACTTGACTAGCGATCGGGCTACCATCAAATTAGGATGAAGCCTGAAGATGTGCCTAAAACAACCTTTCGTACACATGAGGGCATTATGAGTTTTTAGTGACTACATTTGGGCTCACCAATGCTCCATCAACCTTTCAAGGGTTGATGAATGAAATATTCAGGCCATATCTCAGGAAATTTGTGCTAGTCTTTCTTGATGACATACTTATGTACAATAAATCATGTGAATAACATGTAGGGCATCTAAAAGTTGTATTAGAAGTTTTAAGACGACATCAGCTATATGCTAAGGCCTCAAAATGTGTTTTTGGTTGTCGAAAAGTGGAGTATTTGGGCCATGTTATCACCAAATAGGGAGTCAAACAGATCCATTAAAGATTATAGTAATGATGGAGTGGCCTGAACCTAAGAATCTTTTGGGCTATTTTGGGCTTGATTGTTTCGGTAAGGGAACTATTTTCTGGTCACTTCTTCTTCTTGTGGCCGAGCCAAACCAAAAACAGCAGCAAGAGTATTTGGTTTGAACATGGTAACAATAATTCGCAATTCATCTATTAAACCACTTAGAAAAGTACTTATACGAAACTCTTCACTTACCCCGCTTATTTTATTGGACACGATCTCAAAAGTTGTTTGGTAATCCTCTACGCTCCCTGTCTACCTTAATTTGATGAATGCAGCCACTGGATCCTCGTATACTGAAGGCCCGAATCTGGTGCGGAGAGCCTCCACAAAGTCACCCCATTTTGTCACTGGATTTGATTCTTTCAGCCAATAATACCAAGTCAACGCCTTCCCTTCCATGTGGAAAGAAGTAATTTCCAGCTTGTGGTCCTCCGGAGTCTCAAAATAATTAAAGAATTGCTAGGCCTTCAAGATCCATTCGTTGGGATCTCCCCCATCGAAATGAAGAAAATCCAATCGAAGAGATCGAGCATGGATTCCCCCATGTCCATCAAACAGAGGATTAACATTTACATTAACATTCTTAGAAGTCCTTTAAAATTTCTTTTTTACTTTAGATTATGAATATTTATTACAATTTGCAAACATTATTATGATTAGTTCAAATTTTCTTTATTTAACTTCAACAAAAAAATTAGTTAAAATCCTCCCCTGCTGGAAAAAATCTCTAGATCCGACTCTGAACTCACATACTAAATCATGGCCATTACTGCAATAGCACCTTGACTTAGTCTAGACCTGGCTGAATTAAAAAACATGCATAACTGAAAATGCCTTTTAACAATTAAAGAAATTCCCTAGCATACTTAGCCCCAAACATTCAAGTGTGTAACATAACCTTTCATTTCATAAGAACTCTCCCACGAGTTCAGGATATGTCATGCGCGGTTCCTCTGCATCAACCCAGGTAGCATATTCCTTGTTAGCTCATTTCCATTGAACCAAGAAATCAACTCTTGCGCTATTTCCTTTTTTCCTTGAGCGTTCTTTTTAATATTTTCTCTTGTTCAGGGGCCATTGTGCCACTTTCCATCACTATTGGCAATTTAGGGTTTGGATTTATCAGAGTTCCAATCTTCTTCTTGAGGCAGGAGATGTGAAATACAAGGTAGATCTTGGAATCTTTGGTTAGATCGAGCTTGTATGCAACTTTCCCAATTTTTTGAGTGATCTTGAATGGCCCAAAATACCTTGGAGAAAGCTTCAAGTTTTTTCTCGTTGCAACTGTCATCTGTCTATAAGGTATTAACCTCAAATAGACCCAATCCCCCACATTGTATTCCCTCTCTGTTCTCTTTTTATCTACGTATAACTTCATTAATTCTCTTCTGAGCTTCTTGCAAGTTTTCCTGTGCCAAAGTAAGGATGAAATCTCGGCTTCTCATTTCGTCTTCAACTGATTGGACTGCCATGGTCCCACGCTCATATGCGAGGAGACGTGGTGTCTCTTGTCCATATACTATCTCAAAAGGGGTAAACCTTTGTGGAGGAATGCTTTGAGGTATTATATGTTCACTCGGCTAAAGCTAGACAACTGGCCCAATCTTTGGGTCTATCACTGGTAAAGCACCTGAGGTACCCTTCTAACCATTTGTTCATTATCTTTGTCTGCCCGTCTGTTTGAGGGTGATATGTTGAACTCATTAGCAGCTTGGTTTCACTTAAATAGAAAATTTCCTTCCAAAAGTTACTTGTGAATATTACGTCTCAATCACTGACTATGCTCTGTGGTATGACCTGTAATTTGAATATGTTTTCCATGAATGCCTTTGCTACCGTTGCTGCTGTATATGGATATGCCATTGGTATGAAATGATTGTACTAGCTGAACCTGTCTACTATCACTATGATTACACTGTATCCCTTGGACATAGGCAACCCCTCTATGAAGTCCATACTAATATCCACCCACACTTTACTTGGTATTGACAGAGGCTGCAAAGCCCCGACTTCTTTAAGATTTTATGTCTAGATTATTTGGCATACCTCGCATTCTCTAATGAACTTTTTGATGTCCTTTCTCATGCCATGCCAAAAGAATTCCCTCTTGATCCTGGAGTGAGTCTTCTGTGAACTAGTATGCCCTCCCACGGGGCTGCTATAGAATTACTGCATGACTTGTTCCTACTGCACCTTTAGGGTTTCCAAGTGTAGTCTCCCTTTATAGGATAAGAACCCTCCTCTGAGCTGGTACTTTAGGAGATCAAGATCACCTTGATGGTAGTGGTTGAGTAACTTTTGCAACTGGGGATCTTGGTGGTATACTTGATGGAGCCCTTCCTACCAATTAACGGTAACCACGCTGATGACTTTGGCTTCTCCATGATTAATCATGGTCCCCTCTGGTTCTGAACTAATCCCCTGGTCTGGTAACCTAGAGAGAGCGTCTGCTGCCTTATTTCCTTTACCATTGCGATATTCCACACTAAAGTCAAAGCCTAAATCTTTTTTATCCACTTTTGTTGAAAATGTGTTCCAACCTTTTTCTCCAAAAGGTGCTTCCAAGCTTGTTGGTCAGTCCTTATTTTAAATTTGTACCCCAGCAGATAATGTCTCCATTTTTGAACTACCAACACGAGCCAAAAATTCTTTTTCATAAGTGGATAATTTTTTTTTACCTTTTAATGCTTGGCTTAAATAAGCTCGAGGCCTCCCTTCCTGCATTAAAAAAGCTCCCAACCCATTTCCAGAAGCATCACATTCTACCACGAACAATTTAGAAAAATCTGGTAAGGCAAGAACAGGAGGGGTCACCATTGCTGCCTTTAATGTTGAAAATGCTTGGCTGGCCTCCTCACTCCCGTTAAAAGATTTTTTCTTTAGTAAAGAAGTTAGGGGGCTGCAATACTTCCATAGCCATTTACAAACGTCCTGTAATAACCTATTAATCCCATATACACCCTCATTCAAGCCCACTCCTCTCCGATTACCTGTACAAAATCTCATACTTAGACTTCCAGCACCCCAACACTAGAGACCTAATCCACCAGTCCAGAGAAGAAACCCATATCCCATAAAGTGTATAAGTCCCAACCAAATGTATGAAAAAAGAGAAAAAGGTTTGTGCTATTTTTTGATGAAAGTACCATCAAGGGTACAAATGCAGCATGCCTAAACTATACTTACTGGGGGGAATGGAAGGGGAAGGAGAAAAAGATAAGGAAGAAAAAGAAACCTTTAACCAAGATGATACAGAGACTATACCTGCAGTCCAACAAGCTGAACTATTGGGCATATCCTTCCATGCCATTGTAGAGACACTTTCTCCTAAAACCATAAGGTTAATTGGGAAAATTGGTACATGTTCAGTTATTGTTATCATTGATACCGGTAGTACACATAGTTTTATTGATGTTAATGTCGCAAGAAGAGCAAAACTACTAGTGGAGGAAGGCCACTTGGCAATCCAAGTTGCTAATGGGGACACCCTTCCTTGCCTTGGTTGTTGTAAGGCAGTTCCTTTAAAGATGCAAAGCTATAACATTTTAGCTAATCTGTTTCTATTAGCCCTATGAGGGTGTGATGTTTCTTTAGGGGTAAATTGAGTAACAAGTTTGGGAACTATTCAGTGGAATTTTACTGATTTTAGTATGAGTTTCTTTGTGGAAGGAGAGAAATTAATTTTGCAGGGCTTGAGGTTACCCGAGAAAGCCATAGAAGAGGAACATAGCTTGAGCAAGGATTCCCTTGTAGAAGGAAAAGGAATATGGCTGCAGCTTATGGAGACCAGTGACAGTCCAGGAGGAGAACCAGTAGAGCCTGCCATACTAGTTGTTTTGAATGAATTCAAAATAGTGTTTGTTGAACCCAATGGACTCTCACCCCCTAGGAGTCAAGACCACTAGATCCAACTCCAAGAAGCATCTTAGCCAACATGTGTTGGGCCTTACCAATACCCATATTGTTAGAAAGAAGAAAGGGAAAATCTCGTCTGGGAAATGCTTAAGGTTGGGATCATCCAACCAAGTCAAAGTCCATACTCTTCACCAGTTCTCTTGGTGAGTAAGTCAGATGGGAGTTAGCGCATGTGCGTTGATTATCGAGCTCTCAACAAAGATACCATCAAAGATAAGTTTCAAATTCCTAATATAGATGAGTTATTGGATGAGCTTAATGGTGGTGAGTTGTTTTCTAAACTTGACTTGCGATTGGGCTACCATCAAATCAGGATGAAGCTTGAAGATGTGCCTAAAACAGCCTTTCGTACACATGAGGGCATTATGTGTTTTTAGTGATGCCATTTGGGCTTACCAATGCTCCATCATCCTTTCAAGGGTTGATGAATGAAATATTCAGGCCATATCTCAGGAAATTTGTGCTAGTCTTTCTTGATGACATACTTATGTACAATAAATCATGTGAATAACATGTAGGGCATCTAAAAGTTGTATTAGGAGTTTTAAGACGACATCAGCTATATGCTAAGGCCTCAAAATGTGTTCTTGGTTGTCGAAAAGTGGAGTATTTGGGCCATGTTATCTCCAAAGAGGGAGTCAAACAGATCCATTAAAGATTATAGTAATGATGGAGTGGCCTGAACCTAAGAATCTTATAGGCTATTTTGGGCTTGATTGTTTCGGTAAGGGAACTATTTTCTGGTCACTTCTTCTTCTTGTAGCCGAGCCAAACCAAAAACAGCAGCAAGAGTATTTGGTTTAAACATGGTAACAATAATTCGTAATTCATCTTTTAAACCGGTTAGAAAAGTACTTATACGAAACTCTTCACTTACCCCGCTTATTTTATTGGACACGATCTCAAAAGTTGTTTGGTAATCCTCTACGCTCCCTGTCTACCTTAATTTGGTGAATGCACCCACTGGATCCTCATATGTTGAAGGCCCGAATCTGGTGCGGAGAGCCTCCACGAAGTCACCCAATTTTGTCACTGGATTTGATTCTTTCAGCCAATAATACCAAGTCAACGCCTTCCCTTCCATGTGGAAAGAAGTAATTTCCAACCTCTGGTCCTCTAGAGTCTAAAAATAATTAAAGAACTGATGCACCTTCAAGATCCATTCGTTGGGATCTCCCCCATCGAAATGAAGAAAATCCAATCGAAGAGATCGAGCCTGGATTCCCCCATGTCCATCAAACAGAGGATTAACATTTACTTTAACATTCTTAGAAGTTGTTTCTCATAAGCTGAGTTTAGTTGTAATTTGTACCAATCATAGCTTGATTCCAAATTATTGAGTTTTTGCAGCACACCTTCTATTAGCATTCCATGCCTAGATTGCTCTTCCTTAAGGGTATTGTTTACCCTTTGTAAATTGTTTACGGTTTCAGATAACTTTGATTATTGTGTTCCCTCAGCCATGTCGTAGGAACGCGACTCTGATGCCAACTTGTTAGACACAAGAAATTGATTTAGATAAATTCTGGCAATTTGAGGAGCCAGAAAACTCCACAGATGCACATAACCAATTGAGATTCAAATGATGAGATTTATTCATAATATACTCAGGCCTTTAATAGGCTTTACAGACTTGCAAGGAATAAGACCTTCAGCTAGACAATTTAAGTCTGCCCCTGAATCAATCAAGGCTTCAGTTGTGACTGAGAATTCGTCATCAATAAGGATAGTTATTTTCACATACCACTTTTGAGTGATAATCCTATCAATCAAATTGATTTTTAAGCATCTTGAGCTAGACTCACTTGGAACAATTCGTTGGTCATGAGTGGCAAAGTTAAAGACTTCATCTTCAAAATCATCACTCTCTTCTTCATTGATAATAGGCGAATTAGAATCCTCCATTTTTCCTTTACCCTTGTCATCCCTGCCTTTAAGCCAGCGGATATCCTTTTTGATCTGCTTGATCTCTCTCTTTAGATCAGTAATATCAACTTCTCTACCATCGTTATTAGCTTGTAGATTAGTTAATAAACCTTGTAACTCTTTAAGAGTGGGTTCCTTATGTCGTTCATTAACCTTATCAAAGATCTTCTGTAAGAGTATTGATCTGGGTCAAACCTTTCATCATCCTCAGAAGATTCTTTGAAAAAATTCTGGTTGAGACTGGTTCTATTAAAGTATCTCATAAACCTAGAGATAAGTACAATCTAACTTTCTCAACAGTTAAGATCTTAAAGGTCTTACGTCCTTCTGATTGGGTGGGTGATCTTAGGACTCATAAATATTTTGAAACAAAATCCATGATTCCAAAATATTTTAATTACTTTGATTACACTCTAGCATGGGAAAATTTTTTATATTATCAAAATGAACATTATACCCATAGCTGGTTTCTCCATCCCAAGTTCCCAAAACCCATTAAGGCTCAGGACTTTCCTGCATGGTTTCAGTCTTGGTTCTATTTTTGGGGACCTGTTCCACATATCTTCCCTTCCAAAGTTGAGGATAAGTTTGATAAATATTATCAGACTTCTGTCAACCTTAATGATAACTAGGCTTTACTAAATTTCTGTTGTGCCAATGATATCCCATGGATCTTTAAATGGTCCTATATTACTACTCAGCATGTGGGAACAGGAGTCCATAGGCTGTGTCGGCAATTAGCTATTAAATGGTGGAATAAATTTGATGAAGATAAAATCCTAGACGTTCCTCCTAATATTGTTGATTACGACATGGGTAAATATGATGCCTCTCAGCAGAAGTTGAAATCTATCCTTAAAGGAATTCCTAAAAATGAAATTCTAGATTTTCTAAGGAATCATGATGACACGGTTACTATGCTTGACAATGATGATGAGAACGCTTTATCTAGTGACCCTTTTGGTGGCCCGTGTTCTCAGCCTAAATAATTAAGGCGTGCTTATGCTTAAAGCATTTTGGTGGTCCAGTCTGTTGCCTTAATAATTCAGGTTTTCGGTGTTTTGATCTGATCGTTGGTGGACCCCTTTGTTTGTTCTTTTGCTTGCTGTCCGTTCAACTCCAGCCTTATCCAGGACACGCGTCAGCAGCATTATTTAAAGTTTTTTCTGCTTTCGTAAAAGTAGATTCTTTTGCAAAAGTTGTTTGTCTGTTGTAATAATTATGTTTCTCCTCATTCCTATAAGAGGATAGGTTTGCGCTTCTTGGAGGGCATCCGAAAAATTTGTATTCAGTTTATTTCCTAAGTTTTCCTGTGTGTTCGAAGATTTCAAGCTTTTATCTCTATGTAAGTTTGTTTATTGCTTAATAATATTCCGCTTTTCTCTGTACTCAAAATCTCTATATGATCCTTGCCTATTTGGTATCAGAGCCAAGATAGAGTGTGATCTTGTTGATGATATTTAGTTTCCTTTTCTAAGATAGAACTCTGAATTTGCTCATTTTGTTTTAAACACCATTTAAATACTGTTATAGATTAAGCTTTAAGTTTTATTCAAGGTATGTTGGTTGTTTTTTAAGGCTGTTCTGATAAGCCGTGTTTACATAAATCCTATAGTGGACATCCCTCTTCATCAAAACTTGCCTGCTTATCTTGTTAAGTTTTAAATACCGTTTCAACGTCTAATGGCAAACCTATTCAGAAATCTATCCAGATCTAGAAACTCTTCATCTTCTTCATCTTCTTCCTCTTTGGATTCATCTACTAAACAGGTAGTTTCTATCAGAAACATAGAGACCCATTTATAAAATTGGTCTATTCCAAAAACTCCTACGTCACAAATCTATAATAAAGGTAGTTTTTTGTTTAAATCTGATTATATTATAAAGTCTGTTGAACAGTCCCTTCCCATAACTCAAGGTCATATGACTGTTGAGATGCTTCCTAAGAGACTGTTAGAAGAAGCCGTTGAAAGAGGCTATGAATATTTACACATCGGGTTAGTTCAAGTGGCGGTTAAATCATTAACCAGAATTGGCCTTCCTACTTCTTTACTGTTATGTTTAAGAGATAAGAGACACTTAAAGTTTAATGATTCCTTGCTAGGATGTATAACTTCATCCCTTTCTGAAGGACCGGTATACTTTAATAGTTTTCCAAACTTTTCTGTCTCTTTACTTGATCTTACAATACTCAAAACCTTAACTTTGAACTTGCAAACGTCAAGTTTTGATATGGATCCTTTATCCTCTAACATGGCTTTAATATATCGGATCTATACTAAGGTTATGAATACTATTACTCCAGATATTAATCTTAAGAGTAATTTTATTAAAGATTGTAGCGGAGAGACTACAGTGTTTCAAATTAATCCTTTGAAAGCTAATATTTCAGTCCCGAAAACTTTAAAGTGGGATGAGATAGCTATTCCTCAAACTTGGACACTGCAAGATGCGGTACCTAAAAAGGTATAAGGAGCAAATCATTAATTAGAAGATATTACAGAAAATCCAGACGGATCTGTAAATATCAAGTTTGGAGAGAGTAGTTCTATTCGTCTTAACTTGAATGAACCTAGACGGAACAGTACATCCAATATTCCTCAAAGGAATATAGGAGAACCATCAAGAAGATCTACGTCTTCCTTGCAAGGAGCATTTAACCGACCAGATGATCCCGTCAGTCGTCCAACATATATGGTGGAAACTCCTTCTGAAGCTGAAGCACCAAGAGCTCAGAGCCCTACAGCATCTGAGTCACTTCTACCTCCTGTAATATGGTAGAAAATTCTTACAGACCTTACAGATTGGCGAATGATAAAGACGACAACGATGTGATATCATCCATCCATCCTCCTTCTGTCCCAGATTTTGTTGGAACGGGTAAAACTAGGGTTGTTCCTTACAAGAAGGTGTTTGACAAAGAGGCTGAAAGAAAGCCTGAAGAAGTTCAAGGGATTAATCAGGTTTTAGAACAAAATAATTATACTAATTTGTTTCTATAGTCCCTCGGAACACAGCTTACAAGAATCGAAAAGGTGGTTAATTCAAAAGTAAAACCCTTATCTATTAGCCCCTCTCCTGCAGAGATTCTTGTTACTTCCTCAAAGGAAGGAAAGCTATCAACAAAAGAAAAACCTGGAGTTGTTCTTTTTAAACCTCCGCCCGAGCTTGCTAAAGAATTTAAGCTTGGATCTGCTTCTACAGAAATGTTTGAAGAATTGAAGAATAGACTAGAAAAGTTGTTAATTAAACGTACATCTACAGGGCCAACTTCTCAGGGTCCTTCTATTTCAGTTCTTAAAAACGACGGATTAGATCTAGATGAGATCTTAAGTAAAATCCAAGAAGAACAAGGTGATTCTCAGATTAATAGGTTAAAATGGGGAAAAGTCAAAAACCAACCCTATTATCACCGTCCATCTCCTATTGACGCTCAATTTGAGAATAGAGCTTTCAATGATGGAATATACAGTTCAATGGAGATTATATCTGTGAGTGGAACCTGGATGGTCTTACAGACTATCAAATCATTGTTCTCCTCAAGCAGATGAAGATGTTTGCCCAAACGGCTAGAATTAAAGCCAACTCAGAGAAAAGGATTGCTCAAGCTTTAGCATCCGGTTTCGTTGGACAACTTGGACTTTGGTGGGACAATCTCCTATCAAGTGATGCTAAAGAAAGTATCTTTAATTTCCAGGTTCAAAAGGGTGTTGATGAGAGAAACGAACCTATTTTTGTGGAAGATGCTGTCAACACATTGTTGTATACTATTATGCGTCACTTTGTGGGTAACAATCAATTAATAGTATCAAGAACTTACGAGCAATTAAGCAACTTAAAGTGCAAATCGCTCTCTAAATTTAAATTCAATCGTGACACGTTCTTCTCTAAAGTTTTCAACATAGGAGATTGCAACAGTAATTACTGGAAAGAGAAATTCATTGAAGGTTTACCTATTTTGTTCTCTCAAAGAGTCAAAACTAGGTTAAAAAATAAGAATGATGGAGTTATTCCTTGGGAGGAATATACCTATGGTGAATTAGCCTCAGAAGTTATTGCTGAAGGTGCAGATTTATGTAATATCCTGAAGATTCAGAAGCAAATTGTAGAGGAAAGGGCTAGAGGAAAACGAGCTCTAGGTGATTTCTGTGAACAATATGGTCTGGCTGAGATCCCTAAAGATAAACGCAAAAGAAAGACTTCTAAAGAATCTTCTAGTTATAAGAATAACAAGAGATTCAAGAAGGAAGATCATCGTAGAAAGTCTAAACATCAGACTAAGGATGATCATACTATAAAGAGAAAGTCATCTAAAAGAAAGGTGACTAGCTCTAAACCGCCAACATGTTATAAATGTGGCAAGATAGGTCATAAAAGTCCTGAATGTACTATTAAAAAGAAAATTAACCAACTGGTTAAAGATGAAGGACTTAAGAAGCAACTTCTAGCTGTCTTTATAGATTCTGATGAAGAAGAATTCTCTTCCTCCGGATCAAGTCCCAGAAGTAGCTGTTCTAACTCAGATAAATCTCATTCTAGTAATGAAGAAGTATCATGTGATGAGTTATAGGATTGCCAATGCAATGAAGGAGAAGCTTGCTTATGTGCCTTAAATGGACTCCCTATTAGTGTCTTATCTAAAGAAGATAGTCTTATCTTAGATATCATCGATCAATTGGAAGATTCTGGAAAGAAGAGACAAATGATCGAGAAGTATATCACACTTGCTAAGTGCAAGAAAATATCTTCTGAGGATGATGAAAGGTTTGACCCATGTCAATACTCTTTACAAAAGATCTTTGATAAGGTTAATGAACGACATAAGGAACCCACTCTTAAAGAGTTACAAGGTTTATTAACTAATCTACAAGCTAATAGCGATGCTAGAGAAGTTGATATTACTGATCTAAAGAGAGAGATCAAGCAGATCAAAAAGGATATCCGCAGGCTTAAAGGTATGGATGACAAGGGTAAAGGAAAAATGGAGGATTCTAATTCGCCTATTATCAATGAAGAGAAAAGTGATGAATTTGAAGATGAAGTCTTTAACTTTGCCACTCATGACCAACGAATTATTCAAAGTGAGTCTAGCTCAAGAGGCTTAAAAATCAATTTGATTGATAGGATTATCACTCAAAAGTGGTATGTGAAAATAACTATCCTTATTGATGACGAATTCTCGGTCACAACTGAAGCCTTGATTGATTCAGGGGCAGACTTAAATTGTCTAGATGAAGGTCTTGTTCCTTCTAAATATTACTCAAAAACAGCTCAAATGTTGAGTACTGCTGATGGAACCCATTTGAACATCGATTATAAGTTATCGAATGCAGTGGTTTGTAACAATGGAGTTTGTTTTGAGACTCCTTTCCTCCTTGTCAAGAATATGGCTCAAGCAGCTATTTTGGGTACACCTTTTATTAGTTTGATTTTCCCAATTTCCATTGATCATAAGGGGATAAGTACTAATAAGGAGGGGATAGAAGTAAGGTTTGACTTCATTTCTGAGCCTCGTTATCAAGGAGTTAATCATTTGCTCAAACGCAAAGAAGATTTTCTTTTCTTTCTCAAACAAGAGTTAGAAATTAAGAAAATTGAAGGACATCTTAAAGATGATAAGTTTAAACTTAAACTTAAAGCTTACCAGGAGGATCTAAGTAAAGAAATATGCTCTAAAGATCCTACCGCTTTTTGGAATAGGAAGAAGCATGTCATTTCTTTGCCTTATATAGAAGGATTTAACGAAAAGCTTATTCCTACTAAAGCGAGACCTATTCAAATGAATGAAAGGTTTCTAAAGCTTTGTCAAGAAGAAATTAATGATCTCTTAAAAAAGGGATTGATTAGGAAAAGTTACTCTCCATGGTCTTGTTCGACATTCTATGTAGAAAACGCTGCTGAAATAGAAAGAGGAGTTCCAAGATTGGTGATTAACTATAAACCTCTAAATAAAGTTTTGAGATGGATCAGGTATCCTATCCCAAATAAGAGAGATCTGTTGAATCAATTTCTTAAAGCAAATATCTTCTCAAAATTCGATATGAAAAGTGGATACTGGCAGATCCAGATCAGAGACGAAGATAAGTATAAAACAGCGTTCACAGTGCCATTTGGACATTATGAATGGAATGTCCAGGGTTTTGGCCTTAAAAATGCACCCTCTGAGTTTCAGAACATTATAAACGAGATTTTTAATACATTTATGGATTTTATGATCGTTTATATTGATGATGTTCTTGTTTTCTCAAAAGATATTGATCAGCACTGGAAACACTTAAATGTGTTTAAAATAGCTGTTAGAAGAGAAGGTGTTGTGGTCTCAGCTAGTAAAATGCAATTATTCCAAACCAAGATAAGGTTTCTGGGATTTGAAATTTCTCAAGGAAAATATGTTCCGATAGATAGAGCCATTGCCTTTGCCAATAAATTTCCAAATAAAATCTTGGATTAAAAGCAGCTCCAAAAATTTATGGAAAGTGTTAATTATGTCAGAGACTTCTATGAAGATTTGGCCTTTGACGCTGCCCCCTTATATAAAAGGCTAAATAAGAAGCCTTCACCTTTGACAGAAGAATGCACCCAGGCTATTATAAACATAAAGTCTAGGGTTAAAACCCTTCTCTGCCTATATTTCTCTGACCCTGATGCCCTAAAAATTGTCGAGACTGATGCCTCTAACAGAGGTTATGGTGGGATTCTTAAACAGATTAAGAACTCTTAAGAAGTCTTAGTTTATTTTGTTTCAGGAAAATAGAATGATGCACAGAAAAACTACTCTACTATCAAAAAAGAAATATGCTCCATAGTGCTGTGTATTGACAAATTCCAAGGAGATCTCTTAAATCAGAGATTCCTTCTTAGAGTTGATTGTAAATCAGCTAAAGAAGTTTTACAGAAGGATGTTAAAAATATCGCTTCTAAACAGATTTTTGCTCGGTGGCAAGCCTTATTGTCAGCCTTTGATTTTGACATTGAATTCATTAAAGGAGACTCTAACTCTTTGCCAGATTTCTTAACCAGAGAATTTTTGCAGGATACTCCTAATGTTTGTGTGTTAAATCTTGTCAGGTCTCCTAGGCGTTCAGCTAAGCCAGTAATGGAAAGACCCTCCTTCGACTACCTTAAAGGACAGTCTTCCGGATCTCAGAAGCAGGGTAACAAAGGAAAAGCTCCTGAGCTTAAAGTTCAGATGGACTCTCAATACATTGAAACCTTAATAAGGGAGGTTGTTGACATCGAGGATGTGGATGCAGTTAGATCTCCTGAACAAATAGCAGATCTTTATTTGTCCTACTCTCATGATCTTCCAGTTTATCTTCCTAAAACTAAGGAATTCTTTGAAAAAATTCTGGTTGAGACTGGTTCTATTAAAGTATCTCATAAACCTAGAGATAGATACAATCAAGCTTTTATCTCTATGTAAGTTTGTTTATTGCTTAATAATATTCCGCTTTTCTCTGTACTCAAAATCTCTATATGATCCTGGCCTATTTGGTATCAGAGCCAAGATAGAGTGTGAACTTGTTGATGATATTTAGTTTCCTTTTCTAAGATAGAACTCTGAATTTGCTCATTTTGTTTTAAACACCATTTAAATACTGTTATAGATTAAGCTTTAAGTTTTGTTCAGGGTATGTTGGTTGTTTTTAAGGCTGTTCTGATAAGCCGTGTTTACATAAATCCTACAGTGGACATCCCTCTTCATCAAAACTTGCCTACTTATCTTGTTAAGTTTTAAATACAGTTTAAACGTCTAATGGCAAACCTATTCAGAAATCTATCCAGATCTAGAATCTCTTCATCTTCTTCCTCTTTGGATTCATCTACTAAACAGGTAGTTTCTATCAGAAACATAGAGACCCATTTACAAAATTGGTCTATTCCAAAAACTCCTACGTCACAAATCTATAATAAAGGTAGTTTTTTGTTTAAATCAGATTATATTATAAAGTCTGTTGAACAGTCCCTTCCCATAACTCAAGGTCATATGACTGTTGAGATGCTTCCCAAGAGACTGTTAGAAGAAGCCCTTGAAAGAGGCTATAAATATTTACACATCGGGTTAGTTCAAGTGGCAGTTAAACCATTAACCAGAATTGGCCTTCCTACTTCTTTACTGTTATGTTTAAGAGATAAGAGACACTTAAAGTTTAACGATTCCTTACTAGGATGTATAACTTCATCCCTTTCTGAAGGACCGGTATACTTTAATAGTTTTCCAAACTTTTCTGTCTCTTTACATGATCCTACAATACTCAAAACCTTAACTTTGAACTTGCAAACGTCAGGTTTTGATATAGATCCTTTATCCTCTAACATGGCTTTAATATATCGGATTTATATTAAGGTTATGAATACTATTACTCCAGATATTAATCTTAAGAGTAATTTTATTAAAGATTGTAGAGGAGAGACTACAGTGTTTCAAATTAATCCTTTGAAAGCTAATATTTCAGTCCCGAAAACTTTAAAGTGGGATGAGATAGCTATTCCTCAAACTTGGACACTGCAAGATGCGGTACCTAAAAAGGTTCAAGGAGCAAATCATCAATTAGAAGATATTACATAAAATCCAGACGGATCTGTAAATATCAAGTTTGGAAATAGTAGTTCTATTCGTCTTAACTTGAATGAACCTAGATGGAACAGTACATCCAATATTCCTCAAAGGAATATAGGAGAACCATCAAGAAGATCTACGTCTTCCTTGCAAGGAGTATTTAACCGACCAGATGATCCGGTCAGTCGTCCAACATATATGGTGGAAACTCCTTCTGAAGCTGAAGCACCAAGAGCTCAGGGCCCTACAGCATCTGACTTTGGTTACTCTGAGAGTATTTATACTCTTAACGATCAGAGTGTGAAGATAGATCAATCTTTGCTGAAAATAATGTTTAATTCTGAAAAGAATAGGGAAAAAAGAGAATGGCTGGGCAGACTTAAATTGTCTAGCTGAAGGTCTTGGTCCTTCTAAATATTACTCAAAAATAGCTCAAATGTTGAGTACTGCTGATGGAACCCATTTGAACATCTATTATAAGTTATCGAATGCAGTGGTTTGTAACAATGGAGTTTGTTTTGAGACTCCTTTCCTCGTCATGAATATGGCTCAAGCAGCTATTTTGGGTACACCTTTTATTAGTTTGCTTTTCCCAATTTCCATTGATCATAACGGGATAAGCACTAATAAGGAGGGGATAGAAGTAAGGTTTGACTTCATTTTTGAGCCTCGTTATCAAGGAGTTAATCATTTGCTCAAACGCAAAGAAGATTTTCTTTTCTTTCTCAAACAAGAGTTAGAAATTAAGAAAATTGAAGGACATCTTAAAGATGATAAGTTTAAACTTAAACTTAATGCTTACCAGGAGGATCTAAGTAAAGAAACATGCTCTACAGATCCTACCGCTTTTTGGAATAGGAAGAAACATGTCATTTCTTTGCCTTATATAGAAGGATTTAACGAAAAGCTTATTCCTAGTAAAGCGAGACCTATTCAAATGAATGAAAGGTTTCTAAAGCTTTGTCAAGAAGAAATTAATGATCTCTTAAAAAGGGATTGATTAGGAAAAGTTACTCTCCATGGTCTTGTTCGGCATTCTATGTAGAAAACGCTGCTGAAATAGAAAGAGGAGTTCCAAGATTAGTGATTAACTATAAACCTCTAAATAAAGTTTTGAGATGGATCAGGTATCCTATCCCAAATAAGAGAGATCTGTTGAATCGATTGCTTAAAGCAAATATCTTCTCAAAATTTGATATGAAAAGTGGATACTGGCAGATCCAGATTAGAGAAGAAGATAAGTATAAAACAGCGTTCACAGTGCCATTTGGACATTATGAATGGCATGTCCTGGATTTTGGCGTTTTTTGCTTATTATTCTTTTGACAATCAGGATTTGATTAGAAACATTTATTATGATTTCTTAAAGGAATCAGGGAAAAATGTTGATTTCTTTGTTTTCCTCAAGTATTGGAGCCAGGCAAAAGGTTATAATTTAAAGTGAGACCTATTAAAATGAATGAATGGTTTCTAAAGCTTTGTCAAAAAGAAATTAATGATCTCTTAAAAAAGGGATTGATTAGCAAAAGTTACTCTACATGGTCTTGTTCGGCATTCTATGTAGAAAACGCTGCTGAAATATCTTGTTAAGTTTTAAATACCGTTTAAACGTCTAATGGCAAACCTATTCAGAAATCTATCCAGATCTAGAAACTCTTCATCTTCTTCATCTTCTTCCTCTTTGGATTCATCTACTAAACAGGTAGTTTCTATCAGAAACATAGAGACCTATTTACAAAATTGGTCTATTCCAAAAACTCCTACGTCACAAATCTATAATAAAGGTAGTTTTTTATTTAAATCAGATTATATTATAAAGTCTGTTGAACAGTCCCTTCCCATAAGTCAAGGTCATATGACTGTTGAGATGCTTCCTAAGAGACTGTTAGAAGAAGCCGTTGAAAGAGGCTATAAATATTTACACAATGGGTTAGTTCAAGTGGCGGTTAAACCATTAACCAGAATTGGCCTTCCTACTTCTTTACTGTTATGTTTAAGAGATAAGAGACACTTAAAGTTTAACGATTCCTTGCTAGGATGTATAACTTCATCCCTTTCTGAAGGACCGGTATACTTTAATAGTTTTCCAAACTTTTCTGTCTCTTTACTTGATCCTACAATACTCAGAACCTTAACTTTGAACTTGCAAACGTCAGGTTTTGATATGGATCTTTTATCCTCTAACATGGCTTTAATATATCGGATTTATATTAAGGTTATGAATACTATTACTCCATATATTAATCTTAAGAGTAATTTTATTAAAGATTGTAGAGGAGAGACTACAATGTTTCAAATTAATCCTTTGAAAGCTAATATTTCAGTCCCGAAAACTTTAAAGTGGGATGAGATAGCTATTCCTCAAACTTGGACACTGCAAGATGCGGTACCTAAAAAGGTACAAGGAGAAAATCATCAATTAGAAGATATTACAGAAAATTCAGACGGATCTGTAAATATCAAGTTTGGAAATAGTAGTTCTATTTGTCTTAACTTGAATGAACCTAGACAGAACAGTACATCCAATATTCCTCAAATGAATATAGGAGAACCATCAAGAAGATCTACGTCTTCCTTGCAAGGAGTATTTAACCGACCAGATGATCCGGTCAGTCGTCCAACATATATGGTGGAAACTCCTTCTGAAGCTGAAGCACCAAGAGCTCAGGGCCCTACAGCATCTGACTTTGGTTACTCTGAGAGTATTTATACTCTTAACGATCAGAGTGTGAAGATAGATCAATCTTTGCTGAAAACAATATTTAATTCTGAAAAGAATAGGGAAAAAAGAGAATGGTTGGGCAGACTTAAATTGTCTAGCTGAAGGTCTTGTTCCTTCTAAATATTACTCAAAAACAGCTCAAATGTTGAGTACTGCTGATGGAACCCATTTGAACATCTATTATAAGTTATCGAATGCAGTGGTTTGTAACAATGGAGTTTGTTTTGAGACTCATTTCCTCCTTGTCAAGAATATGGCTCAAGCAGCTATTTTAGGTACACCTTTTATTAGTTTGCTTTTCCCAATTTCCATTGATCATAAGGGGATAAGCACTAATAAGGAGGGGATAGAAGTAAGGTTTGACTTCATTTCTGAGCCTCGTTATGAAGGAGTTAATCATTTGCTCAAACGCAAAGAAGATTTTCTTTTCTTTCTCAAACAAGAGTTAGAAATTAAGAAAATTGAAGGACATCTTAAAGATGATAAGTTTAAACTTAAACTTAAAGCTTACCAGGAGGATTTAAGTAAAGAAATATGCTCTACAGATCCTACCGCTTTTTAGAATAGGAAGAAGCATGTCATTTCTTTGCCTTATATAGAAGGATTTAACGAAAAGCTTATTCCTACTAAAGCGAGACCTATTCAAATGAATGAAAGGTTTCTAAAGCTTTGTCAAGAAGAAATTAATGATCTCTTAAAAAAGGGATTGATTAGGAAAAGTTACTCTCCATGGTCTTGTTCGGCATTCTATGTAGAAAACGCTGCTGAAATAGAAAGAGGAGTTCCAAGATTGGTGATTAACTAAAAACCTCTAAATAAAGTTTTGAGATGGATCAGATATCCTATCCCAAATAAGAGAGATCTGTTGAATCGATTGCTTAAAGCAAATATCTTCTCAAAATTCGATATGAAAAGTGGATACTGGCAGATCTAGATTAGAGAAGAAGATAAGTATAAAACAGCGTTCACAGTGCCATTTGGACATTATGAATGGACTGTCCTGGGTTTTGGCGTTTTTTGCTTATTATTCTTTTGACAATCAAGATTTGATTAGAAACATTTATTATGATTTCTTAAAGGAATCAAGGAAAAATGTTGATTTCTTTGTTTTCCTCAAGTACTGGAGACAAGTAAAAGGTTATAATTTAAAGCGAGACCTATTGAAATGAATGAAAGGTTTCTAAAGCTTTGTCATGAAGAAATTAATGATCTCTTAAAAAAGGGATTAATTAGGAAAACTTACTCTCCATGGTCTTGTTCGACATTCTATGTAGAAAACGCTGCTGAAATATCTTGTTAAGTTTTAAATATCGTTTAAACGTCTAATGGCAAACCTATTAAGAAATCTATCCAGATCTAGAAACTCTTCATCTTCTTCATCTTTTTATTCTTTGGATTCATCTACTAAACAGGTAGTTTCTATCAGAAACATAGAGACCCATTTACAAAATTGGTCTATTCCAAAAACTCCTACGTCACAAATCTATAATAAAGGTAGTTTTTTGTTTAAATCAGATTATATAATAAAGTCTGTTGAACAGTCCCTTCCCATAACTCAAGGTCATATGACTGTTGAGATGCTTCCTAAGAGACTGTTAGAAGAAGCCGTTGAAAGAGGCTAAAAATATTTACACATCGGGTTAGTTCAAGTGGCGGTTAAACCATTAACCAGAATTGGCCTTCCTACTTCTTTACTGTTATGTTTAAGAGATAAGAGACACTTAAAGTTTAATGATTCCTTGCTAGGATGTATAACTTCATCCCTTTCTGAAGGACCGGTATACTTTAATAGTTTTCCAAACTTTTCTGTCTCTTTACTTGATCCTACAATACTCAAAACCTTAACTTTGAACTTGCAAATGTCAGGTTTTGATATGGATCCTTTATCCTCTAACATGGCTTTAATATATCGGATCTATATTAAGGTTATGAATACTATTACTCCAGATATTAATCTTAAGAGTAATTTTATTAAAGATTGTAGAGGAGAGACTACAGTGTTTCAAATTAATCCTTTGAAAGCTAATATTTCAGTCCCGAAAACTTTAAAGTGGGATGAGATGGCTATTCCTCAAACTTGGACACTGCAAGATGCGGTAGCTAAAAAGGTACAAGGATAAAATCATCAATTAGAAGATATTACAGAAAATCCAGACGGATCTGTAAATATCAAGTTTGGAAATAGTAGTTCTATTCGTCTTAACTTGAATGAACCTAGACGGAACAGTACATCCAATATTCCACAAAGGAATATAGGAGAACCATCAAGAAGATCTACGTCTTCCTTGCAAGGAGTATTTAACCGACCAGATGATCCGGTCAGTCGTCCAACATATATGGTGGAAACTCCTTCTGAAGCTGAAGCACCAAGAGCTTAGAGCCCTACAACATCTGACTTTGGTTACTCTGAGAGTATTTATACTCTTAACGATCAGAGTGTGAAAATAGATCAATCTTTGCTGAAAACAATGTTTAATTCTGAAAAGAATAGGGAAAAAAGAGAATGGTTTTTTGCTTATTATTCTTTTGACAATCAAGATTTGATTAGAAACATTTATTATGATTTCTTAAAGGAATCAGAGAAAAATGTTGATTTCTTTGTTTTCCTCAAGTATTGGAGCCAGACAAAAGGTTATAATTTCCCTTTTGGGGGGGGATAGTAACAAAGAAAAAGTCACTTCTACCTCCTGTAATATGGTAGAAAATTCTTACAGACCTTACAGATTGGCGAATGATAAAGACGACAACGATGTGATATCATCCATCCATCCATCCTCCTTCTGTCCCAGTTTTTGTTGGAACTACACCTGGCAAACGGGCGGGCGGGCGGGCCCGGGCCGAGCGCGGGCGGGCGAAAAACGGGCCTGGCTAAAAACGGCCCGGGTTTTGGCGGGCTGAAAAAGTGAGGCCCGTGGCCCGGGATGGGCGGGCCGGGCCGGCCCGCGGGCTTTTTTCTTTTTTTTTTTGCAAAATCTTGATACACCAAAAATAGTAATAATAATAATTTTAATTACTTAAATTAACTACATATCTCAATCAATTAAAATTTTAATAGTATTATAATTTTAGATATTAAAATAAAGGCATGATTTGGGATAATGATTGATTTACTTTCCAAATAAATAGGGGGAATGCATAATTAAGGGATAATGATTGATTTACTTTCCAAATGTACTACAATAAGTAAGGGGATTGCATAATTAAGGGATAAAATTATCTATATTATTGTGTATAGATTTTGGACTTGTAAAATTGCAATCTAAAAAATTAGTGGTTGATTCGGATTATATATTGCTAGTAATTCAAAGTATATAATCAAATTTGATTCTTTAAAATTAATATAATTTATTTAACTTTTAAAAATAATAAATATTATAATTAATACTAATATATAGATAATTTTAAATTTTTATAATTATATTATCAAACTTAAACTAATAATTGTTAATTTAATAGTTTTATACTTTGAAATTATTAACTACATATCTCAATCAATTAAAATTTTAATAGTATTATAAATTAGTATTATTAATTAATTACCTACATTAACTACATATCTTAATTATAATTTTTAAATATAGTTAAAATTTATTGAAGATTGCATTAAAAACAAATAGTTGTTGTAGCTTAGTTGGTTTGAACTCTTATTTATTTACTTACAAGTCTTGTGTTCAAGCCCTACAAGTAGCAAAATTTTATTTAAAAAAAAAAACTCACGGGCCACGGGCCGGGCCGGGCAGCCACGGGCCGGGCCAAAAACGCCCAAGTTTTCATGGGCTAAAAAAGTTAAGCCCAAAGCCCAGTTTTTACGGGCCAGCCCGGCCCGCGGGCCTGGGCCAATTTTGCCAGGTCTAGTTGGAACGGGTAAAACTAGGGCTGTTTCTTACAAGAAGGTGTTTGACAAAGAGGCTGAAAGAAAGTCTAAAGAAGTTCAAGGGATTAATCGGGTTTTAGAACAAAATAATTATACTAATTTGTTTCTACAGTCCCTCGGAACACAGCTTACAAGAATAGAAAAGGTGGTTACTTCAAAAGTAAAACCCTTATCTATTAGCCCCTCTCCTGCAGAGATTCTTGTTACTTCCTCAAAGGAAGGAAAGCTATCAACAAAAGAAAAACCTGGAGTTGTTCTTTTTAAACCTCCGCCCGAGCTTGCTAAAGAATTTAAGCTTGGATCTGCTTCTACAGAAATGTTTGAAGAATTGAAGAATAGACTAGAAAAGTTGTCAATTAAACGTACATCTACAGGGTCAACTTCTCAGGGTCCTTCTATTTCAGTTCTTAAAAACGACGGATTAGATCTAGATGAGATCTTAAGTAAAATCCAAGAAGAACAAGGTGATCCTCAGATTAATAGGTTAAAATGGGGAAAAGTCAAAAACCAACCATATTATCACCGTCCATCTCCTATTGACGCTCAATTTGAGAATAGAGCTTTCAATGATGGAATACAGTTTAATGGAGAATATATCTGTGAGTGGAACCTGGATGGTCTTACAGACTATCAAATCATTGTTCTCCTCAAGCAGATGACGATGTTTGCCAAAGCGGCTAGAATTAAAGCCAACTCGGAGAAAAGGATTGCTCAATCTTTAGCATCCGGTTTCGTTGGACAACTTGGACTTTGGTGGGACAATCTCCTATCAAGTGAAGTTAAAGAAAGTATCTTTAATTTTCAGGTTCAAAAGGGTGTTGATGAGAGAAACGAACCTATTTTTGTGGAAGATGTTGTCAACACATTGTTGTATACTATTATGCGTCACTTTGTGGGTAACAATCAATTAATAGTATCAAGAACTTACGAGCAATTAAGCAACTTAAAGTGCAAATCGCTCTCTGAATTTAAATTCTATCGTGACACGTTCTTCTCTAAAGTTTTCAACAGAGGAGATTGCAACAGTAATTACTGGAAAGAGAAATTCATTGAAGGTTTACCTATTTTGTTCTCTCAAAGAGTCAAAACTAGGTTAAAAAATAAGAATGAGTTATTCCTTGGGAGGAATATACCTATGGTGAATTAGCCTCAGAAGTTATTGCTGAAGGTGCAGATTTATATAATATCCTGATGATTCAGAAGCAAATTGCAGAGGAAAGGGCTAGAGGAAAACGAGCTCTAGGTGATTTATGTGAACAATATGGTCTGGCTGAGATCCCTAAAGATAAACGCAAAAGAAAGACTTCTAAAGAATCTTCTAGTTATAAGAATAACAAGAGATTCAAGAAGAAAGATCATCGTAGAAAGTCTAAACATCAGACTAAGGATGATCATACTATAAAGAGAAAGTCATCTAAACTTATCATCTTTAAGATGTCCTTCAATTTTCTTAATTTCTAACTCTTGTTTGAGAAAGAAAAGAAAATCTTCTTTGCGTTTGAGCAAATGATTAACTCCTTGATAACGAGGCTCAGAAATGAAGTCAAACCTTACTTCTATCCCCTCCTTATTAGTGCTTATCCCCTTATGATCAATGAAAATTGGGAAAAACAAACTAATAAAAGGTGTACCCAAAATAGCTGCTTGAGCCATATTCTTGACAAGGAAGAAAGGAGTCTCAAGGAAATAGGAAATAATTGACCCACTACTTACAAATAACAACAACTTACCCACTACTTACAGACAACAACTCACATACTAAATCATGGCCATTACTGCAACAGACTGCAATAGTCCCTTGACTTGGTCTAAACTCAGATGAATTAAAAAACATGCATAACCAGAAATACCCTTTAACAAATAAAGAAATTCCCTAGCTTACTTAGCCCCAAACATTCTAGCGTACAATAAGTTTTGTTGGGATAAGGAGAGAGAAAGAGTTAAAAGTATTGACAATTGTTAATAAAGATCAAAAAATTAGGCAAAGTAATGAGTGGTAATCTTGAAAAAATTGTAACCAATTCTCCTAGATTGGAACAAACCACAAGTAGAAAAAAGTAAATAGATAACGCTTAAAAAACGTTGTAATAGGCCCCCCCCCCCCAGAAATATCGTAGTTAGCAGTTTCATCTATTAGACACATTTACACAACGTTTTTAAAATGTTGTCTATTGACACATTACACAACGTTTTTTCCCCTAAAAAACGTTGTCTTTTTGTTTTCCATAAGGTGTCGGATGCGAAAAACGTTGTAGATAGTATGATTCCACAACGTTTTTTTTCTAAAAAACGTTGTAATAGATGCATATATACAATGTTTTTGGATCTCTACTTTAGCAAGCAACAACGTTTATTTTGTAAAAAACGTTATCTATTGACATATTACACAACTTTTTTTTTCCTAAAAAACATTGTCTATTTGTTTTCCATAAGGTTTTGGATGCGCGAAAACGTTGTAGATAATATGATTCCACAACGTGTTTGACTAAAAAAATATTGTAATAGATGCATATATACAACGTTTTTGGATCTCTACTTTAACAAGTAATAACGTTTAATTTATAAAAAAAGTAGTAGTTTGAAACATTACACATTTTTTTTCTTCTAAAAAACGTTGTGTATTTGTTTTCCATAAGATATAATACATGCATATATATAATTACTACTATATTGAATTACCAAACAAGTACCTCGTGTCAATACCAAATAAGGACTGCTAATGCCATGATTTAGCTAAAAAAGCTCTAAATTCTCATTTAAAGTCAAAATGTATCAAGCATTCTAAGTTTCAAAATACATCCTAATAATACCATATATTTATAGTTTCAAATTCACTTTTCAATATAATTACTACTACATTGAATTGTGAATTTGACTACATCCACAAAATATATAAAACTATTCATAAAATTAAGTTGTGGTGCACTACTTGCCAACTCATGTTGCATCCGGTTTCCCTCCTGGCTAAGAATATGTTCGATGCACGGATCAAAAGACTTCCCAAATCAATACAGTCCAGTACCAACAACAATTCCTGCAAATTGAGGCAGCTCATCAATTTAGCAATGCATATATAACTGTATATGTAGTTCATCCATAAATCACAAAATCCCAGAAATATATGAAAATTTATACATAAATCATAAAGATTAGTACCTTATATGGAAAATATGCTAATAGTTTCAATGTATGTGCTTTAACAGCAGTCAAAAACAGAAAATGCATTTGAAAGGAAGAAGCAAAATTTGCTTACCAATAAGGTTATGTTGACATGTCAATGTAACCTTTTCCACTGCGCATTTGCTCAAGAACACCATCTTTATCAAAAACCACCTAAGTAATAACCTATACAGGATTAGCATAGATAGTTTGACACCAATATTCCAACAACAAACTTTCTTTTACTAACCGAGAGAGCAACAACAGTATCAGATAACATTGCAATGGTATACTTGAACTTCTTTAGTACTGCTCCAGGAGTTTCTCCGACAGAAGCGCCATGCTCCAGCAGCTCATCACACTACACACGTAAAAAGTTTATGAAGATAACAGCCTTGCATTCACACCATGATAAGTGTATAAAATAGTAGCTCAACATTCAAGTTCAAGGTGGATCGGCACTTCAAATTTTCTGTCTTAGTTAACTAGAAGTGAAGTACAAGATATGCAAGTGTATAGATAGAACTTAAATCATGCAAATTTCTCTTATTGTAAATATGCCCATACCATCAGCATCAGTATTGTAAATTGTTTTATTAATTTCTCTCGTATTAAGAATTTATAATTTATTTAAAAATCTCTATATTTATGTACTGCAAAAAATGATTTTAATCGCTTTTTGGTCCATGGGTTCATTTTCAACTGAAGCAACCTAAATAACTATCATTCCAGCTTTTTCCATTATCATTGAACTTCATCCGTGAGGATAACTGTTACAAATTTTGGGCAATTGTTTCTGTTTTATTCCCAATATTGCAACAAAAATAAGAAAAAAATAAGGAAAATATTTAATACTAAGGTGGGGGGAGAGAGAGAGGAACAGGAGCTAAAATGTTAAAATAAGTAGCATATCTCATGGTATACTTAATGGAAAAATTCATCATATATTTGAGCTGTTTCCAATAAATCGGTGAACAAACAATATTTCTAACTTAATTCCTTACTTCAACCAAGGGAATTCTTTGGCTCAAGGTAAAAACACTGGGTCCAAGTATGCTCTACCTCCCCATAGGTCAGTTTAAACCTAAATGACTTTCAAGATTTTAAAGGTTTCCACTTTCAGTTTTGCATCTTAAAATTTTCTATATCAGCTTCAAGTTGAATCTGTATCTATGCATATTACTCTATTTGATTATACCCATACTCCACTTATAGATAGAGAGGTTGTACACGTACCAATCAATGCTTTAAAGGATGCTTCAAATAATTTTAAGACATCTAGATGAATTGAGGTAGCCTCATTCCTAATCAACACAATTAAATATAAAGACAAAGCAATGACCAAAACATCATTTGTGATACTAATAAAATTCCTAAGCAAATTTTGAAGTGACAGAATACCTTAAAGACATTGCATTGCATTGCATTCAAATTTAAAATTATAATCACAACCAAACCAATGCAAAAGCTACTACAAAAGCATGATATCGTTAAGAATCAGATGTGACTACCACCGAAATCAAAGAATCATATCGTTCATGCCTTGTAACAATGAGAAATACTTACTACTTGAGCTATTGATGTTGCGGCAAAACTTACTACCGCACTTGCACTGAAATGCCTTCACAGGATGATCATGACCCTCAAAATCAATCCTGTAATCCTACAAGCATATCATATATAGCTGCTTAACAAAGGAAATGCATAAACTCAAAAATATGGACATGCATGAACAAGGAAGAAACAAGGCAAAAGTGCAAATAATTATATAGAATATGGCAGGAGGTAACTGACATGCATAAGCAAGAGCTCTGTAGAAATAAACAAACTGAACAAAATTTGAAATCCACACATTGTGCTTGATGGTTCCTCAAAAGCTAGCCATGTGAAAAGTTGGTAAGCCACAAAATACTAGTGATCCAAATTGATGGCTATTTTACTAGTCACATTTCTTTATCCTTACAAAACCAAACATAGCCCAGGTATGGTAAGTGCTTACTTTGAAGTCAGAAGATCTGCAATAAGCAATATCCTCTTAATTTTACTTTAAACGAACATCATATCTTGTGAGAAATTGTTTGTGAAATACATCTAAACTAGTTTAAAAGTTTATAACCCTTCATCAACCAAAATTCATTCATAATACTTGAGAGTTCATAGCAAGTGCCCCTATTTCTAGATGCTAGAAAAGTATGAAAGCATAAGAGTTCCGCGTCTTCTGCCACTTAGTATTGTCGATTAATTTTTGTTCCATAAAAAAAGAAAGTACTTATAAAACTAAAAGAATGCACAACTGAAACAGATACCCAATCTGGCTTAAAGAATTATGAGGATCTGAGTGGTCTTCCAAGTTGAAACCTTTTGGAATTTATTTATCCACCCGACACAGCACTGAACTAGGCAAGTATTATAAATCTTTTCATCGGTTGCACAGGGGACAGAGTGAAAGTCTATGACCATCAGCACTCATTAAATAAATAAATAAAATTATCCGAGTAAAAATATCTCCAAAGATGATTCGAATGTTCTACCTAACTGATCCATAATTTATCCTGAATGCAATAGAGATTCTCAAAATCAGGTAGAATACTTTAGCACTTGAATCTTATAAATGAAAATTTGGGAGGCAACTGAACAGAAATAATAATATATGATGGCACTTAAAATTCAACTATTTCATACTCCCTCCGTTCCTAAAAAATTGTCGTTTTAGGAAGTAATTTTTTGTTCCAAAAAAATTGTCGTTTTAAGTTTATCAATACACATTAGCTATTTTTTCTCTACTTTACCCTTATTTAAACTTTTCTCTTATTTAAAGTTTTCTTCCCTTCCCAATGATTCTTATTCAATTCAATACTATAATCCAAGTAGTAATTGGTTGAATAATAAGTAATTAGTTGAATTGAATAAGAAACATTTGAGAAGAGAATAATTAGTTGAGACAATTAATAAGGGTAGTATAGTATTTTCGCTAGGTATTAATTATATTGCTTAATCTGTGTGCATTAACCTTAAACGATAATCTTTTAGGAACAGAGGGAGTATCATGGAACTACAATCCAATCATTTAAGATTTTCTTTTACAAGTCAAATACAAATATTAAACATTCTGGCCGTTCAATAATAGTCTTACCTGCCAAAAGCTTTAGCCTCCCAACCACTCCAAAAATTGTTCGAATTTTAGGCATTCGGAGAGAGCTACAATGTGGAATGTCATCTAGAGAACATACACATAAAAATTATTTACTACTATACGAATAAATTGGGAATTCATAATTAAAGAATACCAAGATAATTAAAGTAGCCAACCTATGAGATTCAAAGAACCATCAACCCGACTGATTTCCAAACAGGAGCCAGAAGAGCCATCAATGAGCTCAACAACATATTGATCCGGAAATTCCCAAAGCTGCATCCGTGTGTATAGCTTCTGTGCAGGATCTGCCTTCTCCATCATTCTTGGAATACTGAATCACTACGAACGAGAAAGTAACATAGGTCAGTTTCCCGGTTAATATAGAGAAATTATACCAACATTGTCAGATTTCAAAATTAGTAGCACTTTGAAACAAATTTTCAGGTTGTTCATTACCTGATGGGGAAAAATGAAATTGAAAGAAAGAGATCCAGATTACAAAGACACAGAAATGAATTGGTCAGAGAAGAATTGGGTCAAACAAACTAAAGAATTTTAGTACCGAGACAAGTTCAACTTTAACATTAAGAAGAATACAACGCAAAAGAAAATGTGATTACCTTAACCGAAATCTTTCATTCAAGTGATTCTAGTGTAGAAGCTAAAACTTTATTATGCCATCATATGATGATCAATTACTCAATTGGTTTCCCAATTTCTTTATCAAACAGAGATTCTCCAAGAGCCTTGGCAGTTTTCTTCACAGGACCCATCCCTTCACCACCTCCCATCAACAAAACTGCTGGCAACTTCGGATCCATCTCAAGTTCTACTCCGAAGTCATCCTATAGGATTGAAAGGACACCATAAGAATTAGAAACATATGCAATGACAAAAACATATCAAACTCAAAATGAGAAATGGAAAAGGAAAACTATAAAAAGTTTGCTTTACTTAAATAGTAGTGGCTAGCACTTCTTTTGGAAAGAACTGCTCTGTAAAAAGATGGTCGGATTGGCAAGCCGAACGCACTTATTTGATTTTCAGATTTCAGACCCTCTGCAGTCTACTGAATAGTTACCAATTCCCTCTCCTTTGTCCCTCATATTAGAGCTGAAACTTTTGAGACATCTGTTATTTATCTTTTAATAAAATTTTGATCTACATGCATCAGACAAACTAAAGATGAAGGCAACTATAATACATGGCACACTAATTAACAAAGATTAGATTAGATATAAGCATCACACTGTAACTAAATTATAACCTAAAAAGTCTTGGAATATCATTTCACCTTGAGGATCAAACTGGTTATCTGACGGAGGGCATTCTCTGCATCAGTAACCATGTCCTCACTATCTTTGGAGCTCATGATGTTAACATATATATGTTAACTAGTCCTACCTGGTTACCAAGCCCTCAATATTTCCTCCATCACCAACAGTTATGTATACTGGTGCAGATTGGTCACTTGTAGGATGACAAATTCCATTAACGATGTTATAAGCGATGTTTGATACACGTTCCTGTGATATATATACACCAGTTATCAATTTATTACACTAACGAAATGAAATTGAATTTCATAGATATAGAGAAATTCTAATAGATATATCATAAATAAGAAAACAAGGCTTCTGAATTTATAGTGCGATCAGAAAGAAAAACTTTATGAATCCATGGTAACATTTTTGCCCAGTTACCTTTTGTTTAAGAGTACTCTATAATTGGGACCGACGGAGCCCATTGGGAAGCGTAGATTTGAAAGTTCAATTAAATTTTACAAAACTTGCTCTCTTAAATTTTATGTACAAAGAAAGGAAGTGAGTTAAAGTGAGACAAATGGCTTATAGTACTCTTTTAGTCAACTGATAGTAACTGATTCCAAAAGGCAAACATAATGTAGTAGCTAGGAAATCTGGAAAAGCCATAACAGTAAACATTTGAAGTAGTTGCCAAGGATAGCTTCTAGCTAAACCTCCTTGTTGTCTGATTTATATAATGACAAATACGCGCAAGAGCACACGGTCAATCAAGTAATAAATAAGTACGAAGAGTGTCGAACCCACAGGGAACAATTACTAACAATTAATCTAATTAACAAGTTTTTATCAATTCAAATTCACTTAAACAGTCACTCGAATTGATTTGTGAAATTGTTTTGATTAAAAGAAAATAAAATCAATTAACTAACAATTATTGATCACTAGATGATAAAGACATAGGAATACAATTTCCTCAATTACTTTACAATAATCTCCTTACCATATTTTCACTTATTTAATTCAATGAGTTGCCAACTAGGATTGCCTATCAATTTATTAACATCTGTTAATAATTAATAAAAAAGACTTATTTCAGTTATTTTGTTACTTCGTGCAAGACACATAAAATAGATTCATTAAGCATAAACTCCTAACATAGTTACGCATGACATAAAAGTACTGTCGTCTCATACACTGTTATGTAATCCTTAAAAAGAATTGACAAATTCATGTGTTATTATATTCAGATCTAATCTAAGATTTCATCTTTCAATTTCATCAAAGATATCAGATTAACTGCTAGCTAGACAATTAATAGATTAAGCACAAAATATAATAGTCAACACAATATGATCAACAAGTGAAAATATTGATAATTAAATTATTGAACTGCAAAAGGTTTCATTGTACCTCTAATTGGGAAATTAGTTCATCATCATAATAGAAACAAGAAGATCAAAATTAAATAACATCATAAGTACAGATAATGAAATTAAGAGAAGAAGAAAAATTATGTCGAGGAATTTCCAATCTCCAAGCTTCAATCTCAGCCTTCAATGTTCTCCAATGGAAATCTCCAAGTCTCCACAAGATGGCTCTCAATGATTTGTAGTCCAAAGTCTAGAAGAAGTCCCTCCAATTCAAGTTATAATCAAGTATTTATAGTCCTAATGGAAACTCTAGCAAGTTAGGCAACTAACAATCCTATTCTAGCTAAAATTGGACAATATAACACCCAAATCAGCTCTCTTCCCGCCTTCTGGCATGCCCAGCGCTACTCATAAGCCAATTTGGGTGCGTCCCACGCTACAGTTGCAGAAAATATGATGGTCCGGCCCGCCTCGCGCCGCTCCTAGTTTGTTTCTGGCGCGCCCCGCGCCAGTTAATTTTCTGCTACGTCTTTTGGTAAAATGGCCATAACTTTTGATCCGAAAGGAGTTATAGGGCATGCTACCTATCAAATCGAAGATGTCGACGAGATCTACAACTTTCATTTTTTTTGAGAATTGAGAGATACAAGTTGGATCAAGGTCGAAATCAGGCTTGAAGTGACTGTTATGTAATTTGCAAGCATGACAACTTTGAGCTTTGATCTCTGTTGATAAAAAGGTCATAACTCTCGCATCCGAACTCGGATTGGGATGATTTAAGATGTTCCGAAAAGTTAAGAAGTAGATCTACAATAAAATTCAAGTCTCAAGCCAAGAACATGCATCCAATTTTGCATTAAAAGCCCTTCAACCTTCCCTTCTTGCATTTGCTTGAATATTGTACTCCAAAAGGCGTCCTGATTGCTTTTCTTGCTTCTTCATGTCAATGTCATGTCATAGCCTATAAAATAAAATAAAATGTCTGAAATGCACATACAACACTTAAAAACCAGTCAAAAGATTAAGCTCAAATGCACTCGATTCTTGGGTATAAAACCCACTCATCAAATACTCCCAAACTTAAGCCTTTGCTTATTCTCAAGTAAAACAAAAAAATGTTATACTACATAAAAACAATCATGATGCAAATGAGAACTATACTCTACAATCCTATAAATCTGACAACAAATCAGTATGAATATTAACAACAAGCCTCTGAGATATCCTCAAGAAACTCAAACAGAACATCCCATTAATGCAAACCAATAAATTGAATCAATTCGGCAATCTAAACCCATAATTACCTATGTAGTGTGTGTGTGATCGTTTACTAGCTCCAACCAACTACAAATCAAACTGGATTTCATAATTTACTTCTTAGGAGGCAAAACTCACCATTCAAAGCAACTATTTCTGTAAACACAACAATTCCAGTCAAAACCACATATTTACCAAGCTCGAGGGTCCCTATGGAGTTTTATTCATACTTTATTTCTTCACGCGTGTTATGCTCCATCCCGTGCTAACACTTGACTGTGCAATATTTGATTCTCTTAGGCTTTATAGAACTACCTATTTAGCGAACTTTCGACCAACGACTCCCAAACCAGACGATTTTAAGGCGCTGGGACACCCCTAGGACTTACTTATCCGAGTAATAAAGGCCACATAACCAAATAAGTCAATATAATAATGCATATATAAATATTTTTTTTGATTTTCTTAATTTTTCTTTTTTAATTCTTTTTTATCTCTTTTTTATGCCCCGTAGATTCCACCAAACTTGTTTATTTAGTTCATTTAGCTTTCCTGTCAACATTTACAGATGTCATTAATATTTGAACTTCAATTTTCCCCTAGAAGATAATTATAAACTCCTTTGATCCAAATCAGTTAAAATAAGCAAATCTACGTGCTAACCCGTTACACAAGCTTCTAAAAAACTTAGATTACCATCATGACTTAATTTAGAGTTAAGCACCAATTATCAATTCTGTTCAAATTAAAATAAAATACCAATGTCATCATTGGCCAAGCCAAGACCACACCAACCGATCACACATATTCATGCCAAAATGCAATTAAACTATATGGACACATACTTATTCAACACATATATGAATATGCAAGTACTACCATGTATAATATGCACACTAAATGCAAAAACACAATGTTAACACGTAAAAACAACGAACTACAATGCAAATAACTAACTATATGTAAGATAACACTAAAATGCCCCCAAACTATACTCAATGGCTGAAATAGGAAAAAGTAAAGTAGAGGAATTCCTTGAAAATATAGCAATCTTCTTCCTTGTTCGCTATGTTTGGAGAATAGGTGTTGGGTAAAATCTAGTTAAGCACAACACGCAAGTATACGTGGTCAACAAGTAATAAAGTGAAAGTAGAGTATCGTTCCCATGAGGAATTGTTTAATAAAAATCACCAAGTACTAACCCGTAACCAACTCAATCTTATTTAAACGAATGAATTTCAATTTATATAATTAAACTACTATTAAATTCCACTAGTTAAATTAAGATTATGGAGATTTAAAATCACAACTTCACTTATTGCTTCATTTAAGTTAACACGCTTCTCATCAATTATTCTCTATCCTGAATTGTTAATCAAGAACACTAAAGCAGATAAAACCACCTCTCGATGCATAATACACATACTCACTTAAATCCACAGATGATAAAATTAAGCAAGACACCTTAATTAGCTAATCTACTATATCTCTATGTGAATTATAATTAAAAAAAAATTAAAGCACAAGTTCTCTATACGATTACATATGGCGTAAAGGCATATCTCTATCCTAAACACGAATTATGAATTTCATCTATATAGAAATCACAAACACATGCTATCATGATCAGATTAAATCTATACTTCATCTCTCGAGTTCATATAGATTGTCACGGTAATTGATGGCCAATCAATTAAACAATTAAGTCCAAATCACAATAGACAATCCTCACAATAGAACATAATAATTAATAGCGAAGCATATTAAAATAAACTACACAATAAGATCCATTGTAATCTCAAACAAAGAATTAGTTCATTGAATTAAAACTAAGAATCCACACTTGAAAACACATTAAAAGACAAAACTAAGAGTAGAGTAAAGAATAAATCTGTTGTCAGCAAATCTTCATCTTTCTCAAGCTCCTGCTCTTGATCTTCAATGGTCTCCAAGTTGCTTCAATCTCCAAATCTCATAATAACTAGGGTTTTGCTCCTAATCTACTCCAATCTAATCTAATGGAATCCTTCAAAACTAGCCTCCCAATCCAAGTAAAAATCAAGTATTTATAGTTCTAATGGACACCTTAGCAAGTTAGGCAACTAAGAATCCTATTCTAGTTCAAATTGGACAACATAACACCCAATTTAACTCTTCCATCGTCGACCGGCATGCCCAGCGCTGCTCCTAGGCCATTTTAGGCATGTCCCGCACTACTGTAGCAGAGAATCTGCTGGCCCAGCGCGCCTCGCGCCGTTTGTAGTTCATTTATGGCGCGCCCAGCACCGCTTTGTTTTCTGCTGCGACATCTTTTGGTAAAATAGGTATAACTTTTGACCCGCTAAGAGTTATGGGGCCTGCCACCTATCAAATCGAAGATACCGACAAGATCTACAACTTTCATTCTTTGACAATTGACAAATTTAGGCTGGATCAAGGCGGAAATCGGGCTTGAAGTAGATGCTATGTAAATTGCAAGCAGGACAACTTTGAGCTTTGATCTTTGTTGATAAAAGGCCATAACTCTCGCATCCGAACTCCGATTGGGATGATTCAAGATGTTTCGAAAAGCTAAGAAGAAGTTCTACAATATAATCCAAGTTCCAAGCAAAGAACATGCATCCAACTTGGTGTTAAAAGCCCATCAATCTTCCCTTCTTGCATTTGCTTACATATTTTAGTCCAAAAGATGTTTGAATTGATTTTCCTTGCTTCCTCATGCCAATGTTGTGTCATAGCCTACAAAATAACATAACATATACGAAATGCACACACAATGCATGCAAAGTAACTACGAAACATAGGTTTAAACAACTAATTCAAGTAATAGGTACCGGATAAGTAGGTATAAAACCTATTTATCAAATACCCCAAATTTAAACAGTTGCTTGTCCTCAAGAAAAAACACAAAATAACAATACTATGCAATGAAACTAATCTACATGCCTATGAATCCAGCAGTAATGATAGAAACAAGTCTATTCAATCGGCCTTAGAGAAATCAAGTAAACATGATAATACATCATATCAAAACAAATCATTAACTTCCCAATCAATCATCAAATCTTAGACTATTATCACTAATATAGTGCGTGTGTACTCCACAACAATGTTAACTGATATAAAATCAAATTTAACACATAATAAGTCTCTTCGAAGGCATCATACAGTGTAAACTCAAGAAATCTAAAAATAAACCAGATCCAACTAAAATTAAACAATTACCAATATCGAGGCTCAACATGGGATACATATGCTTTATTTTTCATCTATGGGGGCTTTTTGCTCTTATTTCCCGTTTTATTCATTTTCTTTCTTTTGGTTTATATACACATAGCTATGCAATGTCTTATTCCCTTAGGCTTTTCAATGCTACCTTAACGAGCTTTCGACCAACGACTCTCAGACCATTAAGACCTTAGGGCGCTAGGTGTAAAGACAATCCCCTCGGGCTTACTTACTCAAGTAACAAAGGCCAAAAAACTAGACAAGCACGCCACAGTGTTTATTCATACTTTCTTATTTTCTTTTTTTTTCTTTTTTTCCCTTTTTTTATAGCGTATATACCCCAAATATTTCCCCAAACTTAGGTTCTTGTCTAACTTTAGCCATCACTACTTGTTCTTGTCATTCTTTTATTCAAACTAGCATTATCCTTTAGAGTCCCATTATGTATCAATTTAAACTCAATCAATCAACAAGTTGTTTTTACTGTGCTATCCTTATTATACCAATTTCAAATAGAAAAAGACTCAATTCATAATAAGAAATCACATCAAAGCTTTAATAGTCAGTACTATACTTGTCTACCCAATTTTAATCTCATCATTGGCCAAAACAAACTGTAAATATCAAACAATTGGACTTATGCAAGATGTACTAAATGCTATATAAACATAGTAAATTAACTACTAATTTTTCAATTTTCAATTTTTTTTCAAGAAACTGAATGCAAAAATTAAATGTAACTATATGAACTACAATGTAAATAACTACCTATATGCAATACGACACTAAAATGCCCCCAAACTTAAACTAGACATTGTCCTCAATGGCAGATATAGGAAAAATTAAAAGAGAGGACTTCCCTGAAAATACAATATTTTCCTCCTTGTCTGCTAAGTCTGAAGAATAAGCCAGACACATTGGAATAAATCGGGCACCACAATTGAGTTGGACTTAACTAACCTGTGAATATGATAGAAGCAAGCTTGTTAGATCCTAAGACATAAAAATTTATTAAATACAATGAAACATAAAAAAAACTAAAAATTAAACTTGGGCTGCCTCCCAATAAGCGCTTGATTTATAGTCCTTTAGCCAGACTTTATCTGGTCAACGTTATCCAATTCCTCTTCGATAATTGAGGAACCCTCCATCCATCGGAAAAAAATTATCCTTTTGGAGGTTCCCATAGGCGATGGCCAATGCATCAAAGTCACCTAGCATGCTCTGATTTGGTATGATCTTAATCAAGATTGTCCCACAACTAGGTGTTTTCTCCATTGTGTATGTGATCACTTTGGGGCATGGAAGCTTGTCATACACAATGGGCTCTTCGTCTATCTTCTCTTTCTCGTCCCACCATGGATTCAAAATTGTACTCGCTCTTATGTCATCAAGAGCTTTGTCGACGACATGACTACCAAGTGAGCATGATTTTGCAAATCTGACTGACTCTTTAATCTTTGGTGGAGACCCATTTAGATCTTACTCGACCTCTATTTCATTATCCCCAATTGTCTCCACACTTTCGATATCTTGTGGCTCATCCAGTCGCAGATTTGGTTCGGGTTCCCGTCAATTTCGTCATCCATGTCATAAAGCCAAGTGTTTGGAGGAAGTTTACTTACGGCTTTGGTCATTTGCTCTATCTGATCCGTAAGATTTTAAATTGACCTCGCTTGATTACTCATCTTCTCCTCATTTGCTATGAACTTGGACAATAATTCCCCCAGCCTTGAATTTTCTGTATCAGTCTCGGAAGCCATGTATTGAGGACCATTGGTTGAGGTAGTGACGAGTTTTTCTATCTGATTATTAAAATGTTTGGTTGACAACTCTTGGCTAATCCTCATCTCCTCTAGGTCTGCTATGCCCTTCAATATTACATCCATCGAATTTAGCTTTTCATCTTGTGGCAATGGAGGTGGACATGAAAATTTAGGTGTGTATGATGGATTTGGAGTGTAGTATTGGTCTTCAAAATTATAGCTCCATGACGAATCCGGGTGATACCCCCAATTGTGGTGATAGTTAGGATCAACATAGTTGTTGAGGTAATCACCACTATATTGTATCGGTTCAAAACTGACGGTGCATTGATGACTTTGATGGTTGCCAGCACAATAGTCACACGTAACTATCATCCTTCGACTCCTTTGGGCTGCAATAACGTCCAACGTCCTTGAAAGTTCTTCAATCTGTGCTGATATTGCGTAAAATGCATTAAGTCCATCAATCCCTATTTCCCTTGGTTGAGTCATGTTTGTCATCCTTCGACTCCGTTGGGTTGCGATAACCTCCAACGTCTTCGAATTTGCCTCAATTTGTACTGACTCTACAGAAAATATATTATGTCCATCAATCCATGTTTCCCTTGGTTGAGTTATGTTCGTGTATGACCATTGATACGCAAAGTCATCCATGGTACCTGAAAAGAGAGAAATATAGGAAGAAAAATAAAAATAAAAATAAAAATATTTAAATTAAGACTAATTTGATTGAAATTAACTTTGGTAAATAATTATTAAATCTAGTTACACACAACACACAAGTATACGTGGTTAACAAGTAATAAAGTGAAAGTAGAGTATCGTTCCCATGAGGAATTGTTTAATAAAAATTACCAAGTACTAAACCGTAACCAACTCAATCTTATTTAAACGAATGAATTTCAATTTATATAATTAACTACTATTAAATTCCACTAGTTAAATTAAGATTATGGAGATTTAAAATCACAACTTCACTTATTGCTTCATTTAAGTTAACACACTTCTTATCAATTATTCTCTATCCTAAATTGTTAATCAAGAACACTAAAGCAGATAAAACCACCTCTCGATGCATAATACTCATACTCACTTAAATCCACAGATGATAGAATTAAGCAAGACACCCTAATTAACTAATCCACTATATCTCTATGTGAATTATAATTAAAAAAAATTTAAAGCACAAGTTCTCTATACGATTACATATGGCGTAAAGACATATCTCTATCCTAAACACGAATTATGAATTTCATCTATACAGAAATCACAAACACATGTTATCATGATCAGATCTAAATCTATACTTCATCTCTCGAGTTCATATAGATTATCACGGTAATTGATGGCCAATCAATTAAACAATTAAGTCCAAATCACAATAGACAATCCTCACAATAGAACATAATAATTAATAGCGAAGCATATTAAAATAAACTATACAATAAGATTCATTGTAATCTCAAACAAAGAATTAGTTTTTTGAATTAAAACTAAGAATCCACACTTGAATACACATTAAAAGACAAAACTAAGAGTAGAGTAAAGAATAAATCTGTTGTCAGCAAATCTTCATCTTTCTCAAGCTCATGCTCTTGATCTTCAATGGTTTCCAAGTTGCTTCAATCTCCAAATCTCATAATAACTAGGGTTTTGCTCCTAATCTACTCTAATATAATCTAATGGAATCCTTCAAAACTAGCCTCCCAATCCAAGTTAAAATCAAGTATTTATAGTTCTAATGGACACCTTAGCAAGTTAGGCAACTAAGAATCCTATTCTAGTTCAAATTGGACAACATAACACCCAATTTAACTCTTCCCTCGTCGACCGGCGTGCCCAACACTGTTCCTAGGCCATTTTAGACATGCCCCGCACTATTGTAGCAGAGAATCTGCTGGCCCGGTGCGCCCCGCGCCGTTCGTAGTTCATTTATGGCGCGCCCCGCGCCGCTTTGTTTTCTGCTGCGACGTCCTTTGGTAAAACAGGCATAACTTTTGATCCGCTAGGAGTTATGGGGCTTGCCACCTATCAAATCGAAGATATCGACGGGATCTATAACTTTCATTCTTTGACATGTGACAGATTCAGACTGGATCAAGGCAGAAATTGGGCTTGAAGTAGACGCTATGTAAATTGCAAGTAGGACAACTTTGAGCTTTGGTCTTTGTTGATAAAAAGGCCATAACTCTCGCATCCGAACTTCGATTGGGATGATTCAAGACGTTCTGGAAAGCTAAGAAGAAGCTCTATAATATAATCCAAGTTCCAAGCAAAGAACATGCATCCAACTTGGTGTTAAAAGCCCATCAATCTTCCTTTCTGGCATTTGTTTGCATATTTTAGTCCAAAAGATGTTTGAATTTCTTTTCCATGCTTCCTCATGCCAATGTTGTGTCATATCCTACAAAATAACATAACATGTATAAAATGCACGCACAATGCATACAAAGTAACTACGAAACATAGGTTTAAACAACTAATTCAAGTAATAGGTACCGAATATGTAGGTATAAAACCTACTTATCAATAGGCTAGGCGCATGGACCAAATTGGGCACCACACTTGAATTTGAGTTGAATAACATGTAGAACCACGATAGAAACAGTTTTATTAAATCCTAAATAAACACAAATTTATTAACTACTATGAAACCTACTGAAATAAAAAAAAACTAAAAACTAAAAAAAATTAAACTTGGGTTGCCTCCCAATAAGCGTTTGTTTTAGAGTCGTCAGCCCGACTACTTCAACTATCTATCTAATTCCCCTTCGAAAAGTGAGAAACCCTCCATCCATAAATAAAAATGTAACATTTGAGGGCTTCACTTCAATAAGGGTCATCGTTTCAAGTTCACCTAACTTATTACTTTTAGAAAAAATCTCTTTTTATGAACTGTAAATAGCAAGGCATTTGCTCCGTTGTGTCTATGAATGAAATATTGAATTGAAGCTTCTTGAACACAACCGGATCTCTATCCATCTTCTTATGGACCTTTATCTCATTCCACCATGACTGAAAAGTTATACTGGCTCCCATGTCACATAGGGCTTTGCCTACGGAATGACTACTAATTGGGCACGAGACTGCAAAACTGCCCGGATCCTTGAGCTTTAGTGGAGAAGGTACATGGGGCACTATCAAAACTAGATTAACAACATTGGAACTCAAGGCTAGATCTTCTTCGACCTCCATTTCCTACTCTCCACTTGTCTCCTCCTCCTTTTCAACATCCATACCTATTGACTCGGGTACTCCATCAGTTTCAAGAACCATGTTACTTGGCAATTCACCTTGAGGGCGATTGTTAATGGCATTTACCAGCTGTTATATTTGGTTTGCGATATTTTCTATGCGTATATACTGGCTGTTCTTCCACGTCTCATTGTCCTCAAGGTATTTTGTCATAAATTCCTCAAAACTTGGTTTCTCCTCATGTTGTGGGGGCGATTGTTGGCAATCCTGAATTCTGGGTGGTTGAGTTTATCGTGACGCTTGAGATTGGGCTTGATTATCTTGCCACGAGAAATTCGGGTGATACTCCCAATCCTGGTGATAGTTGTTGGGATAAGCATAATTGTAGGGGTAGTCACCGAAGTTTCCACCATACTGTATTGTTGGGGTAGTCTCCATCTATGCTGACAACTTATCGAGTTCATAAATCCATGTCGCGTTTGGATGAGTCATTCTCGTGTAAGGCCATTGATAATTATAGTTAGCCATAATGTACCTCGTAAAGAAAAAAATAAAACATAAAATTTTTTTAAAAAAACGTTTAGTAAACTAAATTGATAAAAACTAATAACGAAATAATCATTAGAACCGTTCCCCGGCAACGACGCCAAAAATTTGTTGTCCGATTTATATAATGACAAATACACACAAGTGCACACGGTCAATTAAGTAATAAAGAAGTAAGAAGAGTGTCGAATCTACATGGAACAGTTACTAACAATTAATCTAATTAATAAGTTTTTATCAATTCAAATTCACTTAAGCAGTCACTCCAATTGATTTGTGAAATTGTTTTGATTAAAAGAAATAAAAATTAATTAACTAACAATTATTGATCACCAAATGATAAAGACATAGGAATACAATTTCCTCAATTGCTTTACAATAATCTCCTTACCATATTTTCACTTATTTTTAATTATTTTGCTACTTTTGTGCAAGACACTTAAAATAGAATCATTAAGCACAAACTCCTAACATAGTTACGCATGACATACAAGTACTTTCGCCTCATACACTGTTATGTTATCCTTAACAAGAATCAACAAATTTATGTGTTATTATATTCAGATCTAATCTAAGATTTTCGCTTTCAATTCCATCAAAGATATCAGATTAACTGCTAGCTAGAAAATTAATAGATTAAGCACAAAATATAATAATCAACACAATAGGATCAACAAGTTAAAATACTGATAATTAAATTATTGAATTACAAAAGATTTCATTATGCCCCTAATTGGAAAATTAGTTCATCATCATAATAGAAACAAGAAGATTAAAATTAAATAACATCATATGTACATATAATGAAATTAAGAGAAGAAGAAAAACTCTGTCGAGGAATTTTCAATCTCCAAACTTCAATCTATGCCTTCAATGTTCTCCAACAGAAATCTTCAAGTCTCCTCAAGATGGCTCTCAATGATTTGTAGTCCAAAGTCTAGAAGAATTCCCTCCAATCCAAGTTATAATCAAGTATTTATAGTCCTAATGGAAGCCCTAGCAAGTTAGGCAACTAACAATCCTATTCTAGCTTAAATTAGATAACATAACACCCAAATCAGCTCTCTCCCTGCCGTCTGGCGCGCCCCTCACTACAGTTGCAGAAAATTTGATGGTCCGTGTTGGTCGTAATCCCAATCAATATATGTGTGCAAGTATACACTGTCAACAAGTAATAAAGAGTAAGTAGCGTATCGTTCCCATGAGGAATTACTAATAAAGCTACCAAGCACTAACCCGTAACCAACACAATCTTATTGAAACGATTGATTTTATATTTTATATTTAAACTATGTAATTAACTAATACTAGCTACCCCTAGAATGAGACTAGATAATGAAGACTTGAGATTACAATTTCACCTATTGAATCATTTAAATAGACACACTTACTGTTAAGCCAAATTAATTATACCAGATTGTTAGTCGTGAACACGAAAGTAAAATATAGCCATCTCTCGATGTACCATACCCATATCACACTAAATCCACATATGATAGAATGAATGTGAGCACCCTAATTAACTAACCCACTATATCTCTATGTGAATTACAATTAAAGAGGGTTGAAGCTCAAGTTCTCAATTGACTACATGCGGTGCATAAGTATATCTCTATCCTAGGCACGAATCATGAATTCCATCGTCATATAGAAGTCACAAACACACGCTACTATGATTAGATCTAAACCCATAATCTGTCTCTTAATTTCATATGGATTATCACGATAATTGATAGCTAGACTGTTGGGTATTGCATATTTAAATTTGATGTTGAAAGTAATTAGCCATGCTTATATGTAAAGTCCTTCAAGGAATACATGTACAAGGACTTAGTGATAGATAAAAATTGTTAGGTTGATCTGTGCTTTAATGTTTTTCATTCTGTAAATGAATGTATAGAAGAAAAGATCAAAACTGTTAGGTTGATCTAATTTTTGAGATGTAATAAATAGGCATCAACAGAATCGTAGCCTATCAAGCCAGCCAAGAGATTGCAGAAGCCAAGGCAGAATCGTAGAGTATCGAGAATCGTAGTCTGTCTGCTTTGGAGGGCCTCTCCCAGAATTGTAGAGTGGTCCAAACGCCTGTCGAGCTAAATCAAGTATCATAGTCTGCTCTCGAAAACGTAGAGTCTGCAAAATCAAGTAAGCAAAGATCGTAGTCTGCCAATGCTTAAGAGAAATCGTAGTGTTCTCTTCTATCAGTCCGGATCAAGCACGAATGTGGCAAAACACCACGACCATGATCGTAGTGCATCATCTGTTTGCATCAGAAGCATCGAGTTTTGTCAATTTGTTTAAGATAAATTACAACAAATGTGGAATGGATTATATACGTTGAGACTCTAGGGACAGGAATCCCATTGACATAACACGCATCCTTAGTATATAACAAAGAAACGTATTGAAGAAGCTATGGAAAGTACTACATGTTAGCTGAAAACACCTTTTCAGGTGTTAGGTGAGATAGCAGTCTGCCATGTCAGTGGGCCAGACGGTTGGATAGAAGATTTTCAGGAAGTCACCATCAGTGCTTAGAAATGTAAAATACAATTAATGCTTCAATGGATGCCTTCAAACGAACATATTTCAAAGGCACGTTATATACAAATTAGATGCAGATGCAAGATGCAAGAAAGTGCAAAATGAAAAACTGAAGAACACTCAACGCTCAACTGATCTAGAAAGAAAGTTTGCTCAGCTACTCAGTTCTTTAGAACACATGCTTAACAGCAACTGAGTAGCACACCCCAAAGAACTCAACTCTTATCAAGTGTATTCCAAGTCTGCTGGACTTGAAGAGTTCTAAGTGAACTAAGAAGTTCCAAGACTGCTGGTCTTGAAGGAATCTGTGAGATTCAAAGATTGTAAAGACATCCTTAGTGGATTTCTTACTCGAGGAGTAGAAGAGTGGACTTGAAGCATTGAGTGCTCTGAACCACTTAAATTTTCTATGTCTTTTATATTCTTGCTTTAACTGCTATACTTGTTATAACTGCCTGTTAACTATTAACTCTGTTTATCTTAAAAGGGAACAAACAAATCATATATTCCGCTGAAATTGATTAACAGTATTTGATAAAAGATTTTGAAAAAGAATTTTTAAAAATATTTATTCAACCCCTCATTCTAGATATCTATTGTGCCTCTGGGAACTAACATAGCTAATTAAGCAATTCAACATAAATCATAATAGACAATCCAATAACAATTAATAAGACTAACAAGAAAGTATATATTAAAGTAAACTACACAACAAGATCCATAGTAATCTCAAAATAGAGTTTAATTTATGATTGAACTAGAATCCATGATTCACAATTGATTATACATTGAAAGATACAAATAGAAGTAAAAAGAATTAGGGATTAAGAATAGCAAATCTGAGTTTCTTCTCTTGTTTCACTTCTAAACTTTCAAGGATCTTCAATTACTTCAATCCCCAAATCTTAGCTAATATAGGGTTCTAATCTAATATAATCTAATAAGGAAATCAAAGAAAAGAAAAGAGCATATGTAATCTAAATGATCCCCAAGGGTGGAATGCCTTTTACATAATGATATGTCTTTAGTTATAAGTCCTAGTATGACTCCTTCCCCAAGCTAGGATCTAATTGCACTATTAAATGAAAAAGTCAACTCTGCTCAACTTTCGAAGTGGCAAGGCCACGCTGAAAATAGCCTGGAGTTGGGCGTGGTCGCGCTCAAGTAGCAGATAACATTTTCTTGGACCAAGGAACGGCGAGGCCGTGCTCAAAATGAACTAGAAATGGGCGTGGCTGCGCCCTAGATTTTCTATTGTAGTGTCCTCTAGTAAAATAGCCATAACTTTTGATCTGGGAGAAGTTACGGGGCCTGCCACCTATCAAATAGAAGATCTCGACGAGTTCTACAACTTTTATTCGTTGAGAACTGAGAAATAATGGCTGAATAAAGGTCAAAATTGGGCTTCAAGTGACTGCTATGTAAATGGCAACTCTAAACTTTGAGGTTCAACGTCCGTTGGTACAAAGGTCATAACTCTCGCATCCGAACTCCGATTAGGATGATTCAAGATGTTCTAAAAAGATAAGAAGTAGCTCTACATTAAAGTACAAGTTCCAAGACTAGAACATGAAATGAACATGAAAGCCCAAACGATGTCTGGATTGCATTTCCTTACTTTTTTATACCAATAGTCGCTCACACAGTTCCCAAGCATAAGATCTACAAAATAAACATAAAATGCATGAAATGTAACTACGAAACATAGGTTTAAGCAACTAATTCAAGTAATAGATGTAACGACCCCAAAATTCATATAATAATATTCTCCTTCTCGATCGTTAACAATACAACTTTTATCTATCTTTACATTATTATTCGATATTAAAATCACTAAAAATGTAGAATATTTAAAACTTTTATACATTTCCTTCTGTATTGCCCTAAATCGCAACCTTTACATTACATCTCTTTGATTCAAATTTATATCATGAATCGTTACTACAAAATGACTATACAAAGTCTTACATCATAAATAGACATCCATATACACTGGATAGCTCAACTTACAATTCAACAACATGTTACATTCAAAATATTAAATAAATTTCTCATAAAACATAAGTAATCTTCGTGAATATGGATCTCTATAATTCACTTAGTACATATTCTTACCTTGAAATCCTGACCTGCAAAAATTATTATTTGCAAGAGTGAGCTTGAAAGCTCAACAAGTTCTAACAGTTTTCATGCATTACATAGCACATAATAATATGCTCAACATACATATCCTAATAATTAAAGTAACATGGCATACATGCTTTAATTCACATAGAAAATATAAAGATTGAGTTCCTTACTAAATCATCATTATTTAACCAAAATAATATAGTCATAAATTAACTTTAACATTTCATTATTTCAATATGTATAACATATCATTCTTACTTACAACACATATAACATATCATGCAATTTACAACAGTTCATCAAGTCCACGTAGAAAATAGGAAACGAAAGACTTGCCTTGATCGTTGTTTACCAATAATAGATTAACAACTTACAGCTATCTACACTTCACGTGCCCTACACAATTATATAATCATACACATTAACTATTAGTCACATAACAACACATAGTAATTATAATGTAAACTCTACTCCACATCTCATAATCCTTCCTGTTAATTAGCACACAATGTTCAATTAGATTGTGTTAACTTTTCGACTTATGTAATATTCGAAATTCATTCAAGTGTTTAAGTCTTGCTAGGAATACTTATGGGTTTTATATTAAACCCATTCCATATCTTATAATGTTCATTAACACTTGTCATGGTATTTCGACATTCATTCGTCACACGCCCGAATCGTCTCTCTTGTGTATGCTTAGTGTGCTTACATAACTTATCTAATACATCATTTATTAATGTTAATCATCATTATATTTACTAACATTCATGTTTTATAACTTAGAACACCATCTTTTATCGTCAGGAGCACTACACTTGCATACGTGAATGCCCGACGCCCTCCGATTGCCTCCTAATACATATCAGTCCATAAATGACCATTTTGACCCCTGCTCCCGACCTCAAATTAAAAACCTTAAAGAACAAAAATTGTAGGGCTATTCGTGCTCGTTCCGGATCATGTTGAATTAACTCAATCGGAGTCCGTATGAAAAGGTTATGACCATTTTACTACAGGAGGTCAAAACTGTCCGGTCGTGTCAACTATTCCGGCGCTGCAGCGCCCTAATAGCCTTGGGGGCCGCACTGCAGCACCCCTTAGCAGTATGTACACATTTTTTTCCCTCCAGTTTTAATGTTCTTATGAATTTTTGACCCTTTCTCCTTCCAACCTTCATAACTTGAGTTATACATACCCAAATCAGTCCGTTTTCGACTCTATGGATTCGTAATTCATAGAAATACAACATACTAGACTTATAACAAATTTACAAAAACACTAACTAGCCTAAATCTTAACCCAAAACTCATGTTCATACTAAACTTTCATGTTTTAACATATTTAGCGAATTCATTCACTACGAATTCGTTTCTTAACCAAATATATTCATTCAACTTGCGTTCTTTTCATTTCTTATCGTATTAACACAATCCATCACCAATTTTACAATTATACTATGAATTAAACATCAATTTGATAGTTTCAAAATCTATTTTTTTAGAAATTAATTCATAGAAAATCATTATGAACAAAATTCCTCTTGTTTATCAAAATTACATGGATTGAATTGCTAGAACAACCATATAACTCATAATATATCATAATATAACCCATATTACACATAACTCATGCTCACATCAATGATTTAAGAACAATTTTCAACATAACTTCATAATCAAACACTATGAGCATGATTTCATCTTGTTCATCATATCTTTGTGAATTGAAACTTTTGAACAACTATAAAAATCTCATGTAAGCGTATATATATATATATATATATATATATATATATATATATATATATATATATATACACACACACACACACACACACACACACATCCCATTCACATATCAAAATTATGAAGTTTCACCAAAAGATTTTTACATAGAACTATAAAACTATGAAAACATAGAAGAACGTGATTTTAAAACTTGTTTTTGCAACAATTGTATTGTGAAAATCCTTTCATGGCATACAATCACATATGAAAACATATGAACACCATATATACATATAAATTTATAATCATGAAAATCTAATTTTACAAAGACTAAATACAAAATATCTTAATTTAGTATAAGTGTTAGTTTGATACCTTTCTAGGTTGAATTAGGAGAAAAGATAGAGATGATGAAAGTTTTTCTTTTATTTTCTCAAGGTTTCCCTTCTTCTTCTTCCTCTTCTTCTTCTCTTTGTTCTTAGTTTAGACTTAGGTTTAGAAAACTAATGTAACTTAGTGTATATACAATATACATATAACACATATAATTATAGAATATATAACTCCCAATATAATTACATATAATAATTATCAATTTAATATATAAGTTACAAAAATTAGAATTTTAAAAGCCCTAAGGCTTGTTTGGCAAAACCATATTATTTTAAAAATCAGGTTTTAATAGTTAAGGTTTTGTTTGGGTAAAACAGGTTTAAAACAAAAGTAAGGCCTTGTTTGGGAAAACGGTTTTAAAAACTCTTTTAATAGATCATTTAACACATATTCTTAATGTTATCCTTTAATTAATTAAATCTTAACATTAATTTAATTAATTAAAAATTTAACATCAATTAATCACATAAAATTGTCACATTATAATTACTCGCTAATTATAACTTCATGTAACAATTACCACATCACTACATTATCTCAATTAAATTAGAACTATAACATAAAATCATTACATGTTAATTAAATATTAAATAATCATTTAATTAATATAATACACTTAATTACATTACTCCATATTAATCACATAATCTCAATAAATAATTCAATTAAAATATTTATTTATTTTAATAAATATTAAATTAACATTTAAATTCTCTTCACACTAATTCACATATTTCACAATATATACACCTCATAATAAGAATTTTAATTATTAAATTCTTATTTTAATAATTTATAAAAATTTAGTTTGTCACCATAGATACTAGATAAGTATGTATAAAAACTACATACCAGTCCGGCGCACCCCGCACCACTCCTAGTTCATTTTTGGCGCCCCCCGCACCGGTCAATTTTCTGTTACGACGTCCTTTAGTAAAATTGTCATAACTTTTGATTTGGAAGGAGTTACGGGGCCTACTACCTATCAAATAGAAGATCTCGACGAGATCTATAACTTTTTTCATTGAGAATTGAGAGATATGGGTTGGATCAAGGTCGAAATCAGACTTTAAGTGATTGTTATGTAAATTACAAGCATGACAACTTTGAGCTTTGATCTCTGTTGATAAAAAGGCCATAACTCTCGCATCCGAACTCGAATTGGGATGATTCAAGATGTTCCGGAAAGCTAAGAAATAGATCTACAATAAATTCAAGTACTAAGCCAAGAACATGCATCTAGTTTTGCATTAAAAGCCCTTCAACCTTCCCTTCTTCCATTTGTTTAAATATTTTACTCCAAAAGACGTCCTGATTGCTTTTCTTGTTTCTGCATGTCAATGTCGTGTCATAGCCTACAAAATTACATAAAATGTATGAAATGCACACACAACACTTAAAAACTAACCAAAAGATTAAGCTCAAATACACTTGTGTTTCTTAGAAATCACAATTTTCATTTTAGATAGACAAGAAAATTAACTAATAGAAGGATGTACAAGAAGGTGAACAGGAAGTCCACCGAGCAGAACAAGTTAAAATCAAAAAAATTAAACACTTCATCTAAAAGTTTGTAGCTTTCTAATTCCTAGATACATCTGAAACAATATTCCATTCAAGTTAATTAATTCTGATGAGAAAATCACTTTGACAAAAAGAAAAGAACTCGAAAATCAACTAGCTTTGTAAATAAAATTAGTTCAGAAGGTCAAAAGGCTGGAGCTCCAAGATGAGCAACAAGAAAGTTACCATAATCAACAAGAAACATATAATATCCACATATTATCATGACTTTATCATAACAAAAACAGGCTGATTACTTTATCATACATAATTTGTTTTAATATGGGACCATTACTCTATTCAGGTAGCTCAATGTTTTATGACACATAGGATTTTTTAGTTGCTCAACTAAGGGGAATATAATTCTAGAGTAGTAGTGTTCATATTTTTTGCAAGTACTCTTAATCAGTTTTTTGAGAATCTAGCTACTTATTCCTTGAGAATAATATCTCCTTCAATTGTTTGCTCAACTTTTTCATGTCCCAAAAAAAACTCCTTCAACCTTAGGTAACACTTAGTGTGGCAACCCAAATTTTCAGAAGTTATTAAATAAGAATTTAATAAATAAAATTCTTATTATGAGATGTATCTATTCTAGATTATGTGGTTTGGTTGGTAGAAATTTGTTATGCATGAGGTTTAATAGTTAATTTAACTATTGAAGAAATTAAACGGAATTGTTATGAAAAGAAAATTAACTATATTATATTACTTAATTTAATTAAGTTGAAATTATATTATGAAATAATATAATTTGATTGTTATACCTTGTTGGCAATGGAAATGTTTTGAATTAAATTCATGAATAATGTGAGTAATTCACTTAATTTAAATAGTGAATTAATATAATTGTTTTATTAAAATGAAAAGGTAATATATTGCATGAAAATGTACTATGTTAATGTATTACGATAGTGAATTTCGTAAATAGTAAAAAATTTATTAAATGAAAAAAATTTTAAGTTGAAATATTTATGAAATAAAATGAATATTCGATGAAAATTATTAGAGAATAATTTATTTAAGTACGATAATATTGATTAAATGATTTTATAATCAATGCGTACTTTATTACGCTAATGGAATGGAAATATTCTAATTTAATTAAATAATTAAATTAGAGGATTAATGATTTGTTAAACAAATTATAACTATATTAGCTAATTAAATATTGTGTTGGCTAAATAAGTATTATAATTTAATTGGGTAATGTGTGACATGAGTACTATAGGATAATAGAATTATAAAAATAAAATAGAAAGGGTTTTAAAGTGTATCAACCAAACAATTAGGTCTTATGACCTTTGGTATATTGTAACTGCTAAGTCCCTTAATTTATTTGGGCGTAAACCGTTTGTCATTTTTTATGTTCCGCATTATTTTGCTAAGTCTAAATAACAGAGAGAAAAGGAAGCCTTATAGAGGGTTTGAGAGATAAAGAAATTTTTTATGGATTAAGAAGAGAAATCATGAGAATCAAGAGGGAAGAAGAGGTGTAATCCAGGTTTCCTAATCATCTTCTAACCAATCTAAAGAAGAAATCAAAGGTAATAACTTGGTTGTAAAATCTATTTTGTGTTCTTATATATATTTCTCTGTAAATGAATTTTGGTGGAGGATTTGCTAAGAATTGATTATATACTTATTAATAGATGTGTATAATTTGGTATGTAACCTCTGTAATGGGTTTTGTTGTAATCGGATTGGTGTAAATATGTTAAGAGATAAAGAACTTGAGTTTTGGCATAATATATACAAGATGGTTTATTTTAGACCCAAAATTGATGATATACTTGTTAATAGATGTGTATAATTTGGCATATAACCTCTATAATGGGTTTTGTAGTAATCGGATTGGCGTAAATATGTTAAGAGATAAAGAACTTGAGTTTTGGCATAATATGTACAAGATGGTTTATTTAAGACCCAAAATTGATGATTAAATCATGTGATAAACTGTAAATAGATGATAGTTTGTATTAATACGTTGAGAAACAAAAAGAATGCAAGTTAAATGAATCAATTTGGTTAAGAAACGAATTTGTAGTGAAGAATTCGCTAAACATGTTAAAACATGTAAAACTAATATGAACATAAGTTTTGGGTCAAGATTTAGATTGGTTAATGGTTCTATAAATTGTTGATACTTCGGTATGTTGTAGTTCTATAAATTACGAATTCATAGAATTGAAAATGGACTAATTTGGATGTGTATAACTCAAGTTATGAAGATTAGAAGGAGAAAAAAATTAAAAAATCGCGAGAACAGTAAATTACAGAATTTGGCTTTGCTAACGGGCGTAGCTGCATTGTGCCCTAAGTCTTTTGGGGCACATATACCCTCTAGAGCATAGGTGCGCTGTGTCCAAGGCTTAATTTGGCGCAGATGCGCTCTAGGTGTGTCAGGTGTGACTATTTTGACCTACTATAGTAAAACAACCATAACCTTTTCATACAAACTCTGATTGAGGAGATTCAAGATGATCCGGAACAAAAAAGAATAGATCTACAACTTTTATTCTTTAGGTTTTTCGATTTGAGGTCGGGAACAGGGGTCAAAATTGTCATCTTTGGGATTGATGTGTATTCGGAGGCAATCGAAAGACGTCGGGCATGCATGTATGCAAGTGTAGTGCTTCTGACGATAAAAGATATTGTTATAAGTTATAAAACATGAATATTTTGAATTATAATGATGCTTAACATTAATAAATGATGTATTAGATAAGTTGTATAAGCATACTAAGCATACACAAAAGAGACAAATATGGCATGTGACTAATAAACGTCGAAACTTCGTGACAAATGTTAAGGAACGTAAAAAGTATTTTAAGTCAAATGAAATGAATATAATAAGATATGAAATAGGGTTAATATAAAACCAATAAGTAGTCCTTGCAAGACTTAAATACTTGAATGAACTTTGGGTGTGACCTAAGAAGAAATATAGTGAGAAATAAGTCGAAAGTTAACACAATCAAATTAAACATTGTGTATTGATAATAGGAAGGGTTATGAGATATAGAGTAAAGTTTATATTACAACTAATATGCATTTCTATGTGACTAATAGTTGATGTGCATGATTATATAATTGTGTAGGACACATGAAGTACAGATAGCTGTAAGCTGTTAAACTATTATTGGTAAACAACGATCAAGGCAAGTCTTTCAGTTCCTATTTGCTATGTGAACTTGATAATGAACTGTTTTAAATCTTTGTTGCAAAAAGCATGATGTGTTATATATATATTGAAAGTATGAAACGTTAAAGTTAATTTATGATTACGTTGGTTGAGTAATAAATGTTGATTGAGTAAGGAACTCAATCTTTATACTTGTTATATGAACAGCAGCATATATATTATGTTAGTTCAATTTTTATGAAATGTATGTTGATCATGTTATTATGTGTTACGAGATGCATAAAAATTGTTAGATTTTGCTGGGCTGTCTAGCTCAACCTTGCAAATAACCAATTTTGCAGGTTGAGGATACAAGGTAATGCTATGTGCTACTTGAAAAACATGAATCAGATGTAATGCATGAAGATTTATATATTTTGGCTGAGTTATTATTATTTGAACCATGTTTAAGGTTCTGAATAATGTATGATGTTTAATAGATGTTGAGTTATAATGTTTAAGTTTTGTTCATTGTATAAAGGGTATTGAACCTGGATATAAGTTTTATTTATTAACTCTGATAAAATGTGTAATAAACTAAGTATGGTTCAAAGGTAGGTAAAGATAAAGGTTTTGAGAAACGTACTTGATAAATCACAATAGTTATGTAATAATAAACTGTAAAGTTTGAGTTATCTGATATGTAAAGGTTATCGGATTGAAATGTAAGATTTTATATAATAACTTTAATGAAGCGAATCATAAAATAACTTGATTCATAGATGTGTAAATGATTAAGGTTTTGATTAAGGGAATTGAAGTAAGAAGATAGGTTAGTTTAAATTTTTCCGCATTTTATTAAGTTTAATATCAAATAATTATGTAAAATCAGAAGTTAGACATATTATTAACGATCGAAGTCGATAGTCGAATTGTATGAATTTTGGGGTCGTTACAGTTGGTATCAGAGCTGTAGGTTATAAAACTTAGGTAAGAGTACCATAATATAAGACCTCAAATTTTATGAAATGAAAGTATTTAATTTTCTTATAAATATTATTTTATTTAGTAAATAGTTAAATTGATAAAGGGTTAAAGTTACGGGTGATATGTGAAATTTTTTCAAAGTAAGCAAGTTGTCATAAAATATTCGTTTGGTCGGAAAATATTCTTTTTGTCGAGAAATATTCGTACGGCGACACAATCATCTGTGGACCTGCAACGGAAGTATTGTCGGAGTTAGAAAAAGATAAAAATAATTTTTATAAAAATAACGGTGAAAGTTTTACCATTAAACTGTTAAAATACCTGGTGGTAAAAGTACAGTAATACGCGTGGTTGCATAGTAGCACACGATATTTATTATTGATGCTTACGTAAGAAGCCACTCAGTTTATTCAATGATTGCTACAGTAGTTGCTGCATAATATCTCTCATATTATTGATTCAATTATTGTCACAGCATCATCTGCATAATATTTTATATTATTAAATCAATAATTAAGAAGACAAAGTTATTCATATTATTATTTGCAATATTGAAGATGTCTAGAAAGTTTTGTCAATGAGAAGTTTGGTCACCTAATTACGCGCCAATAGGGAGAAATCTTTATCGGAAAACCCCCTCTTTCTTGGGAATGATCTGGTTGTTAAATATTGTGAGTTGTAATATTAATGATGAATAATTGTTAATATATTAAAAATGTGTTATTGAAGATAAGTGAATTACAAAAGTTATAGGAGAATAATGTAAACTTAGAAAACTTTAGGGTACCAAAGTGTAATAAGTAAATCAATCTGGACCGTTGGTGGTGGTTTTAATAGTAAATCAATCTGGACCGTCGGTGTTGGTTTTAATATTAAATCAATCTGGCCGTCGGTGGTGGTTTTAATAGTAAATCAATCTGGACCGTCGGTGGTGGTTTTAATAGTAAATCAATCTTGACCGCAGGTGGTGGTTTTAATAAATCATTCTGGACTGTCGGTTGTGGTTTTAATAGTAAATCAATATGGACCGTCGGTTGTGGTTTTAATAGTAATCAATATGGACCGTCCGTTTTAATAGTAAATCAATCTGGACTGTCTGTGAATTAGTTACTATTTAGTCCATTTTACTATTAATAGAAGCTTAATTCTTCTTTCATTCTCACCAATTCACTGAGACTCACAAGAGAAACTACAGAGATAAACTATAGAGAGCAAGAAGAAGAGTATTCTGCTACTTTACTATTGCAGTATCCAGTCTTCTACTAAGGTAAGAGATATTATTTTTTGTATTCGTAAGGGATATTATTTGTTGTATTCGTAAGGGATATTATTTGTTATATTCATAAGGGGTATTATTTCTTTTGTATTGATAAGGGATACTATTTTTCGTATTCATCCTTTAATATGTCGGAATAATCTGTCTACGCGGATTACGTACCGTATGACAGGTGAAAATCCATTTGCAGTTTCGTATATTATTTCTTTTCATATTCTTAAATCTAAACTTACTATGGTATGTATTGCTTCTATAAACCCTGAAATTGGTGGAATATCCTTGAGTTTTGCGCTTCATCCAGTATCGTTTCATTGGAATATTGATCTGAACTTTTTTATTAAATATCAATATTGTCGTCCGGGGTCCTATTCACGAGTTACTATTCACCTGATTACTATTCACTCGAATATTATTCACTCGGATATTCGGGATACTTTTCTTGCCGGGATACTATTCACGAGTTACTATTCACATGTTACTATTCACCCAGTTATTATTCACTCGAGTATTTATCGGGGTACTATTCACAGGGTACTATTCTTGAAGTACTATTTACAGGATACTATCCACGGAATACTATTTACCCAAAAAATTTATTTCTTTTCTGTCCAAATTATTTTTGATACATGGATATTATTCTTGAATTTTACTCCACAAAGAAGTATCATGTTGACAATTTAGATATTTTAAACTCTGGATAAAGTTAAAGTCTTTAATATTTATCCTTGATTTCGTTTGATTAATGTTTATATCATTGTCATCATCCTCATGCTTATATTGTGATGAAAGTCATCTTTGGCTTACGTGCATAGATGGACTATTGATTGGTATGATTATGACCAGGGATCATTCGGTATAATCATGACCCGTAATATTACAATTGATTTAGTAAAAGTCCTCATTGGCCCGTAGTGCATTGATGGACAGTTGTTGGTATGATTATGACCAGGGATTATTCTGTATAATCATGACCATTGGTGAAAACACGAATATCCTTTAGCTGTAGTGCATGGATAATTCGTGGTCATGATACAAATGAACATCCTTGATCCGTAATGCATGGATAATTCAGTGATGTGGATTAATTATTGAGCTGAGTCTCAGCGATGAAATATTAATTCATAGAAGTGATAATAATGAATATCATTGGCCCGTAGTGCATGGATAATTCAGTGATGTGGATTAATTATTGAGCTGAGTCTCAACGATGAAATATTAATTCATGGATGTGATAATAATGAATATCCTTGACCCGTTGTGCATGGATAATTCATGGATGTGATACTAACGAATATCTTTGGCCGTAATGCAAAGATAAATTTATTAGTATGATTATTGTGACGAATGAATTGTTTGAGTTGTGATTCTAGGGACAGAATCCTTGTAAGGAGAGAAGGATGTGACAACCCGAATTTTTATAAGTTATTAAAATAGGAATTTAATAATTAAAATTCTTATTATGAGATGTTTTGAGTTTGAATATGTATATATACGTGCTATATATTTTGAAATATGTGATCTAGTGTGAAGATATATATATATATATATATATAGTATAACTATTGAAAAAATTAAATGAATTTAATAATTATTTTAAATATTTATTGAATTAAATAAATATTTTAAATAATTTATTTACTGAAAAAAATAAATAATTTATGAAATTGTGGTATAATAATTTAGTTACATGTGTATGATAATTAAATTAAAGCAAAGGTAAATTTTATTCTTTGAAGATTTAAGCAAATTAAATGAGTTGTTTAATATTAAAGAAAATAAGTAATTAAATAAAGTGATGTTTAAGTCTAATTTATTAATTAAATTAGATATATGATTATTTATTAATCATAAGAATAATTATAATAAAATTATAATTATTTTAATTATCATTGTAAGTTATGTAAATTGGTTACATGTGTAACAAATAAAAATTATATAATATATTATTATTAAAATAATCTGGTATGGGAGAAATTGTGTGTAACAAAACGCAGCCTTATGGCTTTTGGTTTACTGTAACTGACGCCTATTGGTTTTGTTAACTGATATCCGCGATTATCAGTTGGCTTATTTTATTTCACGTATTTTTCTAAAGCCTAAAAGCAAAGAAAGAGAGTTTGTGAGGAAGAGAGTGATTCTCTGTATATCTTGCTAAGGAGTTGGAGTATCAATGTTCTTATTATTCTTCTTCTTAATAATCAAAGGATTTAGGTATAATTTACCCCTAATTCTAATTCTCAGTCTTGTAATTTTTCTATTCTCTGAAGTTGGGTTTTGTTGATTTGTTGTTTCAAACGTGATTATGTGATGTGGGTTATATTGTAGAATCTGTTGTCATCATATATGAGTGCCGTATCAGTTGTCAAATTCATGAAATTGGTTTGTAAGAAGAAGAAATAAATAACAGTGTTTATGTTCATATGATATGGCTTATGAAAGTACAAAATTTTATGTCTAATATATGTTATAATCTGTAAATTGGTATTGGATTATGTTAGTATGTGAAGAAACGAAAACGGCGTAGTTTGAATCATGTCAATTGGTTAAGAAACGAAGTCGTGGCGATTGAATTCACTAATTGTGTTTAAAACATGAAAATATAGCATGAACACTGATTTGGAACCCCTAAAATGATTTGTTAATATGTTTGAAGTGTTATAATTATTCTCTAGATGAGTAGCTAAGATTTTAACGAGTCCATAGAATCGAAAACCAACTAATTCGGACTTAAAACGAGAAAGTTATGGCAAAAACTGTAAACTGGATGTGGCGCGAGCGCGCCCAAAGTATGACAGGTGTGACTGCTTTGACCTGTTTTGGTAAAATGGTCATAACATTTTCATACGAACTCCGATTGAGGCAATTCAAGCAGAACGAGAATGAATAGACCTATAACTTTTGTTTTTTACGTTTTTCAATTTGAGGTCATTAGAAAGGGTCAAAATGGTCATTTTTGGGACTGTTGTGTTTTCGTGGGCAATCGGAGGGCGTCGAGCATGCACGTATGCAAGTGTAGTGCTTCTGACAATAAAAGATGTTGTTCTAAGTTATAAAACATGAATGTTAGTAAATATAATGATACTTAACATTAACAAATGATGTATTAGATAAGTTGTATAAGCATACTAAGCACACACAAGAGAGACAAATTGGGCGTGTAACGAATAAACGTCGAAACGCCGTGACAAGTGTTAATGAACGTAAAAGTGTTTTAAGCCAAATGAAATAAATATTATAAGATATGAAATGGGGTCAATATAAATTCAATAATGATTCCTAGCAAGACTTAAACACTTGAATGAACTTCGAATATGAACTATAGTGAGATATAAATCGAAAGTTAACACAATCAAATTGAACATTGTGTATTTATGATAAGAAGGGTTATGAGACGTATAGTTAAGTTTACTTTACAACTACTATGCGTTTCTATGTGACTAATAGTTAATGTGAATGATTATCTAATTGTGTAGGGCACGTGAAGTGCAAATATCTGTAAGTTGTTAAACTGTTATTGGTAAACAACAATCAAGGCAAGTCTTTTAGTTCCTATTTGCTATGTGAACTTGATGATTAACTGTTTTAAATCTTTATTGCAAAGAGCATGATGTGTTATATATATGTTGAATGTATGAAATGTTAAAGTCAACTTATGACTACGTTGATCGAGTAAAACATGCTGATTGAGTAAGGAACTCAATCTTTATACTTGTTATATGAACTGTAACATGTATGTTATGTTAGTCCAATGTTTATGAGATATATGTTGAGCATGTTATTATGTGCTACGTGATGCATGAAAACTGTTAGATTTTGTTGGGCTATCGAGCTCAACCTTACAAATAACCATTTTTGCAGGTTAAGGATTGAAGGTAACACTATGTGCTACTTGAATGACGTGGATCAGAAATAATACTCGAAGATTAATATTTTAGCTAAAGTTTTTATTTCTTTATACCATAATTAAGATTCATGAGATGTACTAAATGTTTTATGATGTATAGTTTTATGTTGAGTTGTAAAGCTAAAGTTAGAGTTATCTGATATGTAAAGGTTATCGGATTGAAATGTAAAATTTTATATAATAACAGTGATAAAGTGAATCATAAAATAAGATTGATTCAAAGACATGTAGATGATAAAGGTTTTGATTTAGGAAATTAAAGTAAAAAGACATAAAAGTTTAAATTATTCCGCATTTTATAAAGTTTAACATCGAATAATGATGTAAAATCAGAAGGTAGATGTGTTATTAACGACCGAAGTTGAGAATTATATCATATGAATTTTGGGGTCGTTACAGTTGGTGTCAAAGCTGTAGGTTATAAACCTTAGCTAAGAGTACCCTAGGCTATAACCTTAGAGAATAAAGGAGAAGATGAAAGAATAAGCTCAGATAGAGTTTGAACAATAAGAAGTAAGTTAAGAAATTTATAAAGAAGGGATTAAAACATGCGTGAGAGGATTCAAAGAAGAATCTCGCAGAGTTATAAGGAATATGAATGTGGGGTTACCTAACTCCAATAATAAGGATGTAAGGTGATGATAAATAGATAATGTCTATAAAAAGAGAATGGTAAAGAAGTTAAGAATAGAAAGTTATCTTTAAGTATTGTATAATTGTACTCTTTAATAGTTGATGTATGGTATCTGGGTTAAACGATTCCTTCATAGAGCGGAGGTATATACAAACTAGAAACTCGGAACCTAGTTTGTTGGTTATTTGTGAGAAACCACTCAGTGTACCATATTGAAAATATTAGAGACTCGATATGTACCAAGTATAGAAATGGATACGTATGATGAAAATATAGAACTTGAATGAAGTGTTGAGTAATGTAAATGAAGTTAGAAATTCTTAAAGGAAGAATTGTTATAGAAATAAGGAAATTCAAAGAAGAATCTTGAAGAGATATAAAGATAAGAAATGAGAGTTACCCTAACTCCAATAGCTAAGATAACGAATAATGATGAAAAAGGAAAGAAAAGGGGATCGTAAAACAAAACGATCACGAGTAAAGAAAAGAATTTAAAGGGAGATGATTATAGAATAAGATCACGACGTGATCCATTTAAGTTATAAATAGAAGATGATCTGTAATGTTTGAATAGTGATAGCTTGATGCTACAAAGATAATGTACTATGATATAGTATGAGATAAACTCGCGAGGAGTTATAAATGATGTGATACGAGGAATTCGTATCGAGCAAAAGAGAAAGTTATAGGTAAGATAGAGTTAGGTGAGATTTCAATTGAGGACTCATGTGGGGGCTGAGTTGTATAAACCTTTGTATGTGCGAGGGTTTTGTGCTTGCGCTCAGTTTATCACATTGATAATCATTGGAATGTTGGTGTCGCGCTATCAATGTATATGTGGCGAAAAGGTGATTCTTTTCTCATGTATATATTTGATAGTTATAAACTATTAAGATTAATCAGATATTATTAGGGTTAGGTGTGGTTCTTAAAACTAATGCATATGGTAAGTTTGTGACTCATAATAATATGGTATGTTTTTGAACCCCTCAGCGAATGGACGCCTATGGTCTGACTAGGATAAGTTCTTAAACTCATATTATTGTGGCAAGTTCATGAACTTCCAAAGTGTGGTAAGTTTGATGAATTGGGGTATAGATAAGTGTGAATGGAGTATTGAGGATGATAGAAACAGATAGACTGATTAAGCAATGGATCATTATAGAGAATGGAGTTGATGGTGGAGACATAGGTTTTCTAAATCTACTAGCTATGCTAGATTTTTGAAATTTATTGACTTCGTGCTGATGTTTGCACTTCTACTTTCTTGAAAAACATTGGATCAAATGATGGAACCAATGAGTTTTAAAAATAATACCGTTATTCGTATGTCTATGCTAATTGCTTCGGCTAGACAAAAATGATTTGAAATATATCAAAATGTATTTTTATATCATCAATGCATCATGGAACCTGGTGCAAAGATGATAAAAATGATGGAGTCATCAATGCAGTATTACTTAGTGTTGGATGTGATCTAAGGATCGTCAACCCACTATGGTATGATGTAGTATGATAAAATCACCAAATGACGGAATCCTCAAACGAACTGTAAATACGATGCGATATCATGACGTCATAAAAAGATTTTTTTTAGATTTCTTTAAGATATGAGATATATATATATATATATATATATATATATATATATATATATATATATACATATGTATATTTTGATTGATGTCTGAATTGTTGTAGAAGTCTATGCTATTTGATTCAGCTAGACGAATATTAAAAAATATTCATGAAATTCAAGCGTTTCTTGAGAAGTTATGCCAAACCAAATTGTTTTGGTGTGGATTCAAATGTTAAGAAGCTGAGGTGAACAACCCTGTAAAAGGGGACATGTTATCGGAGACAATGGTTTCGAAAGTAACGCATATAGTCGTTACGATATTAAGATGTAATACGTTGTGCACGACGTAGTGGTACGATAGGCTGATCACCTAGAGTACTTGCAGATGGTGTTTTCAATCTTTTTGATTGATAAACATTCTGTTAATAGGGTTTAATGTGTGAAGAACCGGGTGTGAAGCACTATTAAACCTAGAGATGAGTTCATAGTCTTGTGACCCCTCAGCATAATTGGATAACCTTGTAAATTCCCGTTATTCATATCGCTCCTCAATTATTGAACAATTGTGGAAGATTCTTATTATTCTGCAAGATGGAAGTGAAAAGAAGAGTATTCCTTAGAAAGAAGTAAGTCATAGAATGCGACATTGAATGATGAATATATTGAATAAGTGAGAAAAGAAATTTTGAAATGAGAAGGAGATGAGTTATCAGAGAATAATGTAAAACTTTTAATAGAAAAGTTAATAATTGTAGAAAGATCTTTGTGGAAAGAAAGTGGCTATAGAACCCAATGAATGAATAAAGTATTAACGTAAAATCTATTTTGATAGATTGAATGAATGAGGATTAATAAATAAAATTTCGAGGACGAAATTCTTAGAAGAATGAGTGAATGTAATATCCCGAGTGTTTATGATAACGATCCTTAGAAAAGGAAATGAATGGGTTAATGAATATATAATACTCAAATATAATTGAGTCTAAGTAAATGTTATGAAATAAAACCTAGAATTTGTTGAAGAAATGAATGTAGTAGGAAATATAAAACTTATATTAAGGTAATGTATTGAAGATATTCGATGATAAATTTTAAAAAGAGATTTGGTGAAAACCTGAGTAAGGTAGGGTTTCGGTGATTTCCAGGACGGAATCCTTATAAGGAGGGAAGAATGTGACGAATGAATTGTTTGAGTTGTGATTCTGGGGACAGAATTCTTGTAAGGAGGGAAGGATGTGACAACCCAAATTTTTATAAGTTATTAAAATAGGAATTTAATAATTAAAATTCTTATTATGAGATGTTTTAAGTTTGAATATGTATATATACGTCCTACATATTTTGAAATATGTGATCTGGTGTGAAGATATATATATATATATATATTAGAAAAGTGAGGTTTAATAGTTAAGTTAACTATTGAAGAAATTTAATGAATTTGGTAATTATTTTAAATATTTATTGAATTAAATAAATATTTTAAATAATTTATTTATTGAGAAAAATAAATAATTTATGAAATTGTGGTATAATAATTTAGTTACGTGTGTATGATAATTAAATTAAAGCAAAGGTAAATTTTATTCTTTGAAGATTTAATTTAATGAATTAAGTAAATTAAATGATTTGTTTAATATTAAATAAAATAAGTAATTAAATAAAGTACTGATATTTAAGTCTAATTTATTAATTAAATTAGATATATGATTATTTATTAATCATCAGAATAATTATAATAAAATTATAATTATTTTAATTATCATTGTAAGTTATGTAAATTGGTTACAAGTGTAACAAATAAAAACTATATAATATAATATTATTAAAATAATCTAGTATGGGAGAAATTGTGTGTAACCAAACGCAGCCTTATGGCTTTTGGTTTACTGTAACTGACCCCAATTGGTTTTGTTAACTGATATCCACGATTATCAGTTGGCTTATTTTATCTCGCGTATTCTTCTAAAGCCTAAAAGAAGAGAAAGAGAGTTTGTGAGGAAGAGAGTGATTCTCTGTATATCTTGCTAAGGAGTTGGAGTATCAAGGTTCTTATTATTCTTCTTCTCAACAATCAAAGAATTTAGGTATAATTTATCCCTAATTCTAATTCTCAGTCTTGTAATTTTTCTATTCTCTGAAGTTGGGTTTTGTTGATTTGTTGTTTCAAGCGTGATTATGTGATGTGGGTTATATTGTAGAATCTGTTGTCATCATATATGAGTGTTGTATCAGTTGTCAAATTTATGAAATTGGTTTGTAAGAAGAAGAAATAAATAACAGTGTTTATGTTCATATGATATGGCTTATGAAAGTACGAAATTTTATGTCTAATATGTGTTATAATCTGTAAATTGGTATTGGATTATGTTAGTATATGAAGAAACAAAAATGGCATAGTTTGAATCATGTCAATTGGTTAAAAAACGAAGTCGTGGCGATTGAATTCGCTAATTGTGTTTAAAACATGAAAATATAACATGAACACTGAATTGGAACCCTTAAAATGATTTGTTAATATGTTTGAAGTGTCATAATTATTCTCTAGATGAGTAGCTAAGAGTTTAACGAGTCCATAGAATCAAAAACCAACTAATTCGGACTTAAAATGAGAAAGTTATGTCAAAAACTGTAAACTGGATGTGGCGCGGGCGCGCCCAAAGTATGTCAGGTGTGACTGCTTTGATCTGTTTTGGTAAAATGGTCATAATATTTTAATACAAACTCCGATTGAGGTGATTCAAGATGATCTGGAACGAGGACGAATAGACCTACAACGTTTGCTCTTTAAGTTTTTCAATTTGAGGTCACTAGAAAGGGTCAAAATGGTCATTTTTGGGACTGTTATGTTTTTAGAGGCAATCGGAGGGCGTCGACATGCACGTATGCAAGTATAGTGCTTATGACAATAAAAGATATTGTTCTAAGTTATAAAACATGAATGTTAGTAAATATAATGATACTTAACATTAACAAATGATGTATTAGATAAGTTGGATAAGCATACTAAGCACACACAAGAGAGACAAATTGGGTGTGTGACGAATAAACGTCGAAACGCCGTGACAAGTGTTAATGAACGTAAAAGTGTTTTAAGTCAAATGAAATGAATATTATAAGATATGAAATGGGGTCAATATAAATTCAATAATGATTCCTAGCAAGACTTAAACAGTTGAATGAACTTCGAATATGAACTATAGTGAGATATAAATCGAAAGTTAACACAATCAAACTGAACATTGTGTATTTATGATAGGAAGGGTTATGAGACGTAGAGTAAAGTTTACATTACAACTACTATGCGTTGCTATGTGACTAATAGTTAATGTAAATGATTATATAATTGTGTAGGGCATGTGAAGTGCAGATATCTGTAAGCTGTTAAACTGTTATTGATAAACAACGATCAAGGCAAGTCTTTCAATTCCTATTTGCTATGTAAACTTGATGATTAACTATTTTAAATCTTTATTGCAATGAGCTTGATTTGGTATATATATGTTGAATGTATGAAATGTTAAAGTCAACTTATGACTACGTTGATTGAGTAAAGCATGCTGATTGAGTAAGGAACTCAATCTTTATACTTGTTATATGAACTGTAACATGTATGTTATGTTAGTCCAATGTTTATGAGATATATGTTGAGCATGTTATTATGTGCTACGTGATGCATGAAAACTATTAGATTTTGCTAGGCTGTCGATCTCAACCTTGCAAATAACCATTTTTGCAGGTTAAGGATTGAAGGTAACATTATGTGCTACTTGAATGACGTGGATCAGAAATAATACTCGAAGATTAATATTTTAGCTAAAGTTGTTATTTCTTTATACCATAATTAAGATTCATAAGATGTACTAAATGTTTTATGATGTTTAGTTTTATGTTGAGTTGTAAAGCTAAAGTTAGAGTTATCTGATATGTAAAGGTAATCGGATTAAAATGTAAAATTTTATATAATAACAGTGATAAAGTGAATCATAAAATAAGATTGATTCAAAGACATGTAGATGATAAAGGTTTTGATTCAGGGAATTAAAGTAAAAAGACATAAAAGTTTAAATTATTCCGTATTTTATAAAGTTTAACATCGAATAATGATGTAAAATCAGAAGGTGGATGTGTTATTAACGACCAAAGTTGAGAATTATATCGTATAAATTTTGGGGTCGTTACAATTATGAACATGAACTGTGATTTGGTGTAACCATGATTTTTGATGTTTCAGGTAAAGACAGGTGATGAGGATGAGAAGAGGAATTTAGAACTACAATTATGATTATGAGTTATTCACATGATGGTGGACATGAACTGTTGATTGATGTTACAGGGTTAAAACATTGTTGGTGGAATTTTAACATGGAGAATATAATAGACTTTATGGTCTATTTGACTCTTCTAATAGATTGCTCGTTCCGCTGCAACTATGGTTGAAAAATTTTATCGTCTACCATATGTTCTAAATCTTTGATTCATTACTGATGAAGGCTATTGATAATTTAATTATCTTTAGTCGTGATATTCTTTACTGGGCTAGTTGTGCTCACCCTTTTGCTTCACAATTCCTTTCAGGTAATAAGAGTGTAGCTAGGTCGAGGGAGGGTAACAGGGGAATAGAACAATGGTCTATAATTGTTGAGGTTTTTTCCTTAAAACGGTATGGAAATAATTTTATACGTATTTTATACGTCATTTTAACCATTGATTTTGGTGAACCGAATAGGGTTAGGTGAACCCAACTTTGGAGGGGTGTTTTGCCACTATCATACAAGATGTCTAACAACTTACGACTTCATGTTATCATAAGACAGGGTTGTGCACATCCACTTGCTGATTATATCTACGAGCACTACCTATATAATCTTGGAGTTTGGTTGAAATATAATTCTCAATTGGAGACAATGAATATAATTATATGTCAAGAGAAGACTCACCATTGGAAAGAACATGATAGCAATCTTCTCGTTTTTTTTTGGGGTCTATTAGGTCAACCAAGAATAATTCTCGAGTCATATCATATCTATTATAACTTAGATGCATGGCTTCCCATGTACGAAGATTTCCTTGAGCATTTACCAAAGATTTTAATTTCTAAAACAGTTATTAATTGTACCTTTATGTAAGGTACTATTGTAAGGTATCACTGTGAGGTACTATCTGTTTGTTCCCAGAGGCATAATAGTTATCTAGAAGGGGGGTTGAATAGATATTTTAAAATTCTTTTTGAAATACTTGTTAGTTTTGATAATGACTTAAACACATCGGAATTGTGAGTTATTTGTTTCCCCTTTAAGATATAACAAGTTAATGAGAGATAAGCAGTTAGAGCAGTTATGGTAGTTATAGCAATAATGTAAAAGACACAGTGTTTTAAGTGGTTCAGAGCACTTAAAGCTCCTAGTCCACTCTTCTACTCCTTGAGTAGAAAATCTACTAAGGATATCTTTACACTTTCTGAATCTCACAGATTCCTTCAAGACCAACAGTCTTGAAACTTCTTAGTTCACTTTTGAACTCTTCAATTTTAGCAGACTTGGTTCTTCATAGTTCTCTCAGAACTCTTCAAGTCCTTCTGACTTGGAAACTTCTTACTTCACTTGATAGTAGTTGATGAGTTCTTGAATGGTGCTACTCAGTTGCTGTTAAGCTCTTGTTCGAAAGAACTGAGTAGCTGAGCAAGCTTTCTCTTTTCAAATCGTAGAGTTCAGCGTTGAGTGTTCTTCATCGTTTTTGTTCAGTGCTTGCTTGAATCTTTCATCTGCTGATGTTTTGTATATATGATGCCTTTGAAATGTATCCGTTGAAGACATCCGTTGAAGCATTAAATGCATTTGACATTTCTGAGCTTTAATGGAGACTTTCTGCACTTCTTCTGATTAGCAGTCTGGCCCAGTGACACAGCAGACTGCTATCTCATCTAACATCTGAAAAGGTGTTTTCTGCTGCCCCATAGTACTTTTCTTAGCTTCTTCAATACGTTTCTTTATTGTATACTAAGGATGACTGTTGTGTCATTGGGACTGCCGAGGACTTCAACATTTATAATCCATTCCACATTTGTTGGGATTTATTCTAAAACAAATAGGCAAGGCTCGATGCTTCTGATACAGACAGATGATGCTCTACGATTCTGATCGTGGTGTCTAGCCACCTTGGTGCTTGATCTGATACTAGCAAATGAGAACACTATGATTTCTCTTAAATACTAGCACACTACGATCTTCACTTGCTTGACTTACAGACTCGACGCTTCTGAGAGCACACTACGATCTTTGAGTTGGCTCAACAAACGTTTGGACCACTCTATGATTTCGGGAAAGGCCCTCCAAAGTAGACACACTAAGATTCTCGATGCTCTATGATTCTGCCTTAGCTTCTGCAATCTCTTGATCAACTCGATACACTATGATTCTGTTGAAGCCTATCTATTACATCTTAAGACATAGATCAACCTAACAGCTTTAATCTTTTCATTTATACATTCATTTAAAGAATGATAAACATTAAGAGCTTAGATCAACCTCACAAATTTGATCTGCCACTAAGTCCTTGTACATATATGTCATGAAGAACTTTACATATAATCATGAATATTTACTTTCAACATCAAATTTAAATATGCAATCTCCCAATAATCTCCCCCTATTTGATGTTGAAATAGCCAAGGAGATTTGTGTCATGATTATCAATTTCTAGATGTAGTTGTTAGAAAGTAAATATGACTTAGTGTTTCAGTGAGCAACTGAAATTTCTAGAGAATAAGCATGAATTTATTGATGTTTGTAAAGAAAGATATTACAATTAAGCTTAGTTACATCAATAAGAATTGAGTTTTAACTTATCTCTATTTCTTCTGCCTTTTGTTCCTTGGAGGATTTGCATACTCTTGATCTCTTCTTCTCCTGCTGACTTCATCTCTCCACGCTATATCTTCCATCTCCCTCTGACTTAGCCTTGGTAAATGATCGTGTCTATTCATGAATGCAGGATCTCCAATTGGCATTCTTAAACCAGTGGTGGTCACTTCTTGTGAGCTTGGAGAAGGCCTTTGACTCCTTAGTGGTTGTGCCATGAGAATTTGCTGCTGTTCAGGTCGTGGAGTCTGATGGCGAGACTGTCTTGCAGGAGAACTTATGGGATCACTTGAGAAGTGAGAAATTTTACCTTTGCCTTTGCCTCCTTTGCCTTTTCCTTTGTCGCCTCCTTCCCCTTTATTCTCCCCCTTTATGTCAGCATCAAGGGTTCGAATATCTTCAGATAGGCGAGTTATGCCTTGTACTAGTTCGTTGAGTTGAGTCTAGGATTGAACAATGTCTGCACAATTTTCCTGAATTAGAGAGTCAATTCGAGCTTTTCTCTTTTCCAAAATGGCGAAGACATTTTCTGTTTATTGCATTTAACCCATGGAAAATGCTTAGAATTCTTTCATTTGGGTCTTTAGACTCGTGAGATTTTCCATCAGAAGTTGATTTTGGGATTCTTGAGTATTTTGTAAAATAAGAACAGCATCCCTGTGCTTCTTGGCAGCTAGAAAGTGGATTTGATCCCTTTCATTAATACTTTGGAGCATCTCTTTTATTATCTCCCTAAGCTTCTTTGTCAGTTCAGAACTTAGGTTGCTTGGGAGAGTATTGGCAGCATCAATTAAATGAGTCAGCCTCATGTGAACAAGTTCGGAGTGAACTTCAAGATCTTCTTGTATGTCCTTGGTCACTTTCTTAGTTACTTCTGACAACTCCGCTTTGGTAGGGAGATCAATTATAAGTTCAAGGAGTTACAGATTATTTGGAGGAGAGGCCCTTGTGTATTGATTTTGCATAGTGAAGAGAGCAAGGTCGAGATTGAAATACTCATTAGTGGATGAGGATGGGATATCTGATGGAGGGGCTATTGTGCGGGGTTGAGCTTCAGGAGGAGGTGACTCTATGTCTTGAGTAGGTGACTCTACGGTTGGATTTGGATCAGTAATCGTAGAGTGAGAGATTATAGGAGATTTGATTAATATAAAGTTGGGCATATTTGGTTCATCAGGTACAGAATATTGGGATTATGTAACTGGAAATTGATTGAGTGGATGAAGTATCACTTCCAACCATCTTGGTGATTCATAGAATTGATTGAAAAATGATGGTGGACAGTGATTTATCCTAAAAGAGACAGGAATATTTTGTACCTCATACCCATTTTCTGAAGATGGGCTATTGGTGATCAGCTTTCTGGCAAAGTTAAATTTGCCTGGGAATCTATAAGCTAGCACCGAGATTGCTGGATAGGCTTTGAAGGTCAAGAACATGTGATCCCAGGAGTTGAGGATTTGGGCTCTGTGAAATGGCATCATAGGTAGATAGGAGAAAAGTTGATTGTAGTTGGCTCTCCTATGTCCATTATAGCCCACATCAATGATCTCAACTTCGTCATCCTCTTCTTCTTCTTTGTCTTCATTTGAAATTTTCACCACATCAATTATCTCCATTTGACTTTGTTCTTCTACTCTCACATCCTCCATAGCTTCAATTCTTTCCATTTCTACAGTTCCTCCAGCTAGATTCTCTTGAGGGACTGTGGAAGATTCTTGATGATCTCTTGGCCATTCTTCCTCAGTTGCAGTCTTTTCTGATAAAGGTACTTCATGAGGCTCCCACTCAACTTGATCATCCATTTGAATTTCAAACGGTTCCCCCTCAGTTGGAGCATTCTCTAGTGAAAGTACTTCAGGAAACTCCCCCTCAGCTTGAGTTGTATTCTCCTTATTAGCTTCGGGTAGTCCTTTGTTAGAAGCTATCCTTTTGTCTTCCTCTTTTAACACCTTTTCATTGACAAGGATGTACTTCTTGACCAGTTTTCTCTTTGACCTTTTAGTCTGAGCTACAGCCTTAGTATTTTTACCAGTTTCAGCTCTAAAAGGTTGATCAGACTGAGAAGCTGTTGTAGCATCTTCTTCCAGAGTGGTGTCAAGTTCGGATTCTACGATCGGTAGAGACTCTACGATCGAAGAGAAAGAGGGCTTCTTTGATTTGTGACTCCACTTTCCTTTCTTGGGCAACTGAGAGATGGTAGCTCTGTCTTCATCTTCCTCAGACTGCTGTTCTTTACTTTTCAGTTTCTTCAGAGTTTCATTGCCTGAACTCTCTTGAGGTGCCTCAGTAGTTGAACCTTGAGGCTCCTTTTTCATTTGAGCCTTCATTTTTCTCTTACCCTTGCTTTTTCTGACCAAAGCAATGGGTTCCTCTTTGTTGATTTCTTCTTCTTCAGCTTCCTTTACAACTGACATATTTCCTAGTAGCCCAGACTCCTTCCCTTCATCATTTCTTCCACTAGATTCAGACATCATCTTGACATTTTTTGCTGGATTTCTTTTCCAGTTTTTAAACAGCTCCTGGGTCATCCTTCTGTTGGGATTGATAGATTCTCCTTCATTATCCGCAATTTTATCACCTAGTGCTAACTGCAGGATGATACTTATAAACCGCTCGTAGAGCATTTTTTCAGAGTTCTTTGATTTCTTCGAACTGAGAATCCACTTCCCAATCCAGTCAATGAGTAGGGCTCCAAAGTTGAGTTGGATCCCATAGCAGATTGTTGTCATAAGCTTCAGTTGTGCTTCAGTCATGGAGTCGTGGCCAGAGCTTTTCTAACATATGCACTTTCCAAAAATGTCAGTAGAAACTCATATTTTTGGGGAAACTCCTTCTTCTTGTACCCCCTGACAGTCTCATTCTTTTTGTGATGCATCCTCTTCAGTCCTTTATGAAAGTCGATGACCTCTATCGATAGGAGTCCTTTTAACTTGAAACCTAGGGCCAAATTTATGTCTTCAGCCTTGAGTTTGATTTGTACACCCCTGACTTTTGTGGTGATGGTGTCGCTCTCAAAAACTCCGTTGCTATAAAATTCCTTTATTTGCTTTGGGTAGATCCATGTGTTAGTGCCCAGAGCTTCTTCAAGACTAGCTTTCTTGATCAAAGATAAAATTTTGTGAAATTTGGGATCAGCTGTCTTGAACTCATCGAAACAAAGTTGGTAACTAGTGATGACATTTGAAGCCGCTATTGATTTCTTTGCACTGAGGATGGTTGAGTGATTTTGAAAGCTAGGGTTTTTGCTGGTAGAGAGGGAGAGAGGAATAAGCTTTTTGAACTTTTGATTTCAAAAAGATATTTTCAAACTGTACTTGTAGCTTCCCTCCTCTCCATTTGCTTAGTGGGGCATGTGTCATGTTCTGCTTAGCTCCATGATTTTAACTGAAGTGGAATGTACTGAATTACCCTTAGCTCCTTCTGAGCTAGTGTATTCTTTGGGAGGACTACGATTGTCGAGGTAACACTATGTTTATTGAGGTAGTCTTTATGATCGTTGAGTCTGTACTGCGATCGTTGAGTCCACTGCTGAGTCTGCTCTGGTCCTTGTGACGAACTTTTGACTTAGCATTTCACTCGAGTTAAGGTAGTTGAGGAAGGGCCAACCTCTTAGAGTGAATTAAGGGTTAGGTTTGTTCTTAAGGCACTTGACAGAGAGATTGCTTTGATTTATTGAAACTTTGTTATTCACAGGATGCTTCTTTGTTTTTTTGATGGAGCTCTGCGATCGTGGTCTTTCATATCACTGTAACTCTACGATCGTGGACTTCCTTTGGTCATGTCTACGATTTCGAACATAGTCTTATATCTGCATGGTTAGCACAAACTAGAGCATAGATTTTATGGTTGTAAATTTAGCATGCCTAGCTCACTTATTAATTTATTAAATCTGGATTCATCTAGAGGCTTTGTAAAGAAATCAGCAAGTTAATTTTCAGTAAAGATGTATTGTAAAGATATGGTTCCATTTTGAACATGATCCCTAATAAAATGATATCTAATTTCTATATGCTTAGTCCTAGAGTGCATGATAGGATTGTGTGTTATTGCTATGGCACTTGTGTTATCACAATGAATAGGTATAGTTTTGAAATCAAACCCATAATCTGCTAACTGATTTTTCATCCATAAGATTTGAGCACAACAGTTGCCAGCAGCAATGTATTCAGCTTTTGCCGTTGATGTAGATACTAAATTTTACTTCTTACTGAACCAGGACACAAGTCTGTTTCCCAGCAGTTGACAGGTGCCACTAGTACTTTTTCTATCTATTTTGCCGCCTGCAAAATCAGCATTTGTGTATCCTGTCAGTTCAAAAGAGGACTCCTAGAGATACCAAAGCCCCAAGTGAGGTGTGCCTTTGAAGTACCTGAAAATCCTTTTTACAGTAGTTAAGTATGATTCCTTAGGATTAGCTTGAAATCTAGCACATATGTATGTTGCAAACATTATGTCTGGTCTACTGGAAGTTAGATATAGAAGAGAGTCTATTATACCTCTGTATTGAGTTATATCAATACTTTTACTTTTTTCATCTTTGTCAAGCTTGGTTGCTGGAGCAATTGGGGTTTTTATGGGAGAGGCTGATTCCATGCCGTACTTTTTAAGTAAGTCTTTAATGTATTTGGCTTGGTATATGAAGATTCCTTCATCAGTCTGCTTTACTTGCAATCCAAGAAAGAAGTTTAGCTCACCCATCATGCTCATTTCGAACTTGCTCTGCATAAGCTTGGCAAATCTCTTACACAATTTTTCATCAGTAGAGCCAAAGATAATGTCATCAACATATATTTGAACTAATAAGATTTTGTCTTTATGCTTTCTAAGAAATAATGTGGTATCTACTCTACCTCTAGTGAACTCATTTTCAATAAGAAAGTTAGTTAATATTTCATATCATGCTCTAGGTGCTTATTTAAGACTATATAAGGCTTTGTCTAATCTATAGACATAATTAGAGAGTGGTGGATTGATGAAACCTGGAGGTTGCTCTACATATACTTCTTTTTGAAGTTCACCATTCAAGAATACACTTTTGACATCCATCTGAAAGACTTTGAATTTCATGTGAGCAGCAAAGGCAAGGAATATTCCGATGGCTTCTAATCTGGCAACAGGTGCAAAGGTCTCATCGTAGTCAATGCCTTCTTCCTGAGAGTAACCCTTGGCCACTAGTCTTGCTTTATTCCTGGTTATTACTCCATCTTCATCCATCTTATTTCTTAAGACCCACTTGGTCCCAGTGACAGGATGACTTTTTGGTCTTGGAACTAATCTCTATACTTTGTTTCTTTCAAACTGATTTAGTTCTACCTGCATGGCTTCTATCCAGCTGGAGTCTTCCATAACATCTTCTATCTTCTTGGGTTCCGTTTGTGACAGAAAGCTCAAATAGAAACACTCATTTTGGGTGGTGACTCTTGTTTTAACTCTTTCATTTGGGTCTCCAATGATTAAGTCTTGAGTGTGATCTCTTGCCTATCTATTTCCTGTTGGAACATATGTCCTGATGCCTTCTTGTCTGAGACCTTCAAGATCAATTTCTGCTTCTTAATGTGGAGGTTCGTTGTCTTGCGTAAACCTCTCTACGATCTCATTTCCTTGCTCAACGATTTCATTGTCTGGAACTACGATCGTGGTGTTGAGTTCGACGACCTCGTTCGTAGTGTCTGAACTATCGTTCGTAGTGTCTTGAGACATTATTTTTTCCAAGTCTGTTTCATCAAAGATGATGTGAATCAAGATTTCTACACTCTGCATTTTCTTGTTGAACACTCTATAGGCCTTACTGTCTGTGGCATATCCAAGAAAGATTACTTCATCTGACTTGGGTTAGAACTTTGTCAGATACTGATTCCCATTATTGAGAATGTAGCATGCACAACCGAATACATGGAAGTAGCTGACATTTGGTTTTCTTCCTTTCCACAATTCGTAGGGAGTTTTCTTTATCGTAGAGTGTATTAATGATCTGTTCTGAGTGTAGCATGCAGTTTTGACAGCTTCTGCCTAGAAGTATTTAGGCAGATGGGCTGCTGTTAGTAGAGTTCTTCCAGCCTCTATCAACGTTTTGTTCTTTCTCTCAGCTACTCCATTTTGTTGAGGAGTTCGTGGAGCTAAGAAGTTGTGACTGATGCCATTGTCTGTGCAGAACTGGTCCATCTCAGAGAAGTTGAATTCTCTGCCATGATCACTCTGTATAGCCTTAATTTTCTCCCCTTTCTCGTTCATCACTAGTCTGAACATCTTGATTAGTTGGGAGTTTGTTTCATCTTTTGAGTTTAGAAAGAACACCTATGTGAATCTGGTGTAATCATCCACTATGACTAGTGAGTATCTCTTCCCTCCAAGGCTTGTTATTGGAATTGGCCCAAATAGATCCATGTGAAGCAGCTGCAGATGCTTGTCAATTGAGTTAGCAGGTTTGCTCTTAAATGAGCTTCTAGTCTGCTTTCCAAGATGAGAGGCATTGCACGGCCTTTCTTTGACAAAGCTGAACTTGGGTAAGCCTGTAACTAGATCTTTTGAGGCCAGTTTAGACATAATTTTGAAGTTGAGATGAGGCAGTCTTCTATGCCATAGCCAGCTCATTTCTAGAAAGCATATCGTCTCGTCCGAGCTTAGTTGACCAAGATTTATAGTGTAGACATTTCTTTCTCTTGTTCCATTCAGCTTTATAGCGGATGTCTTCAGATCTATGACTTGACATCGATTGTTGAGGAATGTGACTTGATGACCCTTGTCGCAGAGTTGGCTTATGCTCAGAAGATTGTGTTGTAGTCCTTCCACATAGGCTACTTTACTGAAGGACACTGCACCATTCCCAGCTGAGCCATATCCTCTTGTCTTTCCAGAGCCATTATCTCCAAAGATGACTGAAGGACCCTCCTTCTCTATGTAGTTAGACAGAAGGGCTTTGTTCCCAGTCATGTGCCTTGAGCATCCACTGTCCAAATACCAGATTGTGATCGTGGAGCTTTGTTCCTGTGGTAATATTAAATTTTCATTTTGGTACCCATACTTGCATGGGTCTTACTTTGTTAGTACCCCTGGGAACCCAAATCTGCTTGATTTTAGGTTTTACATGCATAGGATTATGATAGCACATTGCAGCCTTATGACCAACCTTATTGCATACAAAACATCTAATATGATGCATACTTGTGTGTGTATGTGGATTCTTCCTCCATTTGGACTTATGTGGGTTCTCAGCCATCTTTCTTTTAAACTGGTTCTCCTTCTTCCATGTATCCTTGTGTTTCATGATTTGTGAGGAGTGTACCTTTCCTCTACTGTTCCTTCCCAGTTGGCCCGTGGAGTTGATTTTACTCGACTCTACGATCCTTCAAGGTTGGAAAGTAGTGGCTAGGTTACTCTTCCCTTTTCTGAAACCCAGGCCATCATGAGATCCTTTATTCCTTGGAATATGGATTGAATCAGAAGAGCAGAGATGGACTGGTTCTTCCTTCTGTAAGGATTTCACAAATATAATACTTCTACTGAAACTTGGAGCATTACTAGGGCTAGTTTCCTTTATCTTTTCCACATATGGCTTTGAGGTGGATTCCCCAAAGCCTAAACCTGTTATGTCAGATGCACTTCTCTAACTAGAGATCAGGGAGACCATGGATGAAGAGGATTTATTCCATGTAGAGATTGTCCTTTCTAGTTCCTCAATTTTAGAGGTTGATTCTCTTTGTGCATTAAGCTCATTAGTCTGTTTTAAGAGCTTATTCTCATCTTCAAACTTAGAGAGAGAGTCAGTACTCAGAAGGGCTGTTTCCAGTTCTTCCTGGACTTTCTCTTTCTTCTTTTGAAGACGAGAATAATCTTTAGACAAAACTCTGAACCATTTTATGTATTGATGCAGATCAAATGTTATGCCATGTAGTGCAGTTTTTAAATCATCAATGTCTTCATCAGGAGAGTTAAAGTCAAATACCTCATCTATACTTACTTTATGAATGTCAGAGCTCTTCTTATCCTTTGTATGTTTGGCCATCAGGCATAGGTTTGCCATTTGAGGATCCTCATCATCTCCAGATTCGGGAGTTGTGTCATTGTCTGAGTCACTCCACGATCCTCCAGCCACTAGACCTTTATCTTTCTTCTGAGGTCTTTTGTTGCCTTTGAATTCTTTCTTTGATTTCTTCTTCAGTTCTTCTCTAAGAGGTTTGTTGCAGTTTACAATGAAATGGCCAGACTTTTTGCAGTTGTAGCATAAGTTGTTTATTTACTCTTGACTGTTGTAGTTGTTAGTTTTCTTAGGTTTGCTGATTCTGCCTTGACACATGAACCTTCTGAGTCTTTTCACCAGCATTGCAAAGTCCTCATCATCATCTTCATCATCGTTAGAGTCATTTTAAGCATTGGCTTTGGAGATGTTTTCAGTTACTTTGAGAGCAACTCCTTTATCCTTCATTCTTCCTTCATATAGAGTTTCTGCTCATTGAGTCAACTCCAGTTCATATGTGAGAAGGTTGTCGTATAACTGTTGAACAGTCATTTCATGGAGATTCTTTAACTCTCTGATGGTAGTGGTTTTGGCATCCCACTTGCTAGGTAAAGCTCTCATGAACTTTATGATTAGATCTTTGTTTAGATAGATCTTTCCATAGGCTCGAAGAGAGTTGAGCAGTACATTGAATCTTTCGTAGGTGGAAGTGACATTTTTTCCTTGAACGTGTACAAACATTTCATATTGCTGAGTTAGGAGAGATTGCTTGTTTTCTCTGACTTCTTATGTTCCTTCATGCATGATGAGCAATGTTTCCCATACTTCCTTTGCTATTTTGCTATTGACCACATTCTCAAACAGGTCATCTTCTAAAGATTGGAACAAAATATTCTTGGCCTTTTTGTCGAGTTGGACATCTTTCTTTTCGTTGTCTGTCCATTCTTCTTTGACCTTGATCTGGATTCTGTTTGGATCATCTGAAGTTGGCGCCAGCTTTGTAGGAATGTAGGGCTCATTCTGAATAGTCTCAAATAGATCTTCATCGATTGAGTCCATGTAGGCTTGTATACAAACTCTTCAGTTGGCGAATTTGTCTTTGTTGTACATAAGAGGCTTGCTGCCTCCTCCAGTCTTTGATTCGCTTATCAGATGTGCCATTGGATCTACTTAAACTTTATAGGCTATTTGATAGAACCTGCTCTGATACCAATTATTAGTTCTCAGAGGCACAATAGTTATCTAGAAGGGGGGTTGAATAGATATTTTAAATTTCTATTCGAAATACTTGTTAGTTTTGATAATGACTTAAAAATAGTGGAATTGTGAGTTGTTTGTTTCCCTTTTAAGATATAACAAGTTAATGAGAGATAAACATTTATAGCAGTTATGGCAGTTATAGCAATAATGTAAAAGACATAGTGTTTTAAGTGGTTCAGAGCACTTAAAGCTCCTAGTCCACTCTTCTACTCCTTGAGTAGGAAATCCACTAAGGATATCTTTACACTTTTTGAATCTCACATATTCCTTCAAGACCAGCAGTCTTGAAACTTCTTAGTTCACTTTTGAACTCTTCAAGTCCAGCAGACTTGGTTCTTCACAGTTCGCTTAGAAGTCTTCAAGTCCTTCTAACTTGGAAACTTCTTACTTCACTTGATAGTAGTTGATGAGTTCTTGAATGGTGCTGCTCAGTTGCCGCTAAGCTCTTGTTCGAAAGAATTGAGTAGCTGAGCAAGCTTTCTCTTTTCAGATCGTAGAGTTAAGCGTTGAGTGTTCTTCAGCATTTTTGTTCAGTGCTTGCTTGATTCTTTCATCTGCTGATGTTTTGTATATATGATGCCTTTGAAATGTATCCGTTGAAGCATTAAATGCATTTGACATTTCTGAGCTTTGATGGAGACTTTTTGTACATCTTCTGATTAGCAGTCTGGCCCACTGACACAGTAGACTGCTATCTCACCTAACACCTGAAAAGGTGTTTTCTGCTGCCCCATAGTACTTTCCTTAGCTTCTTCAATACATTTCTTTGTTGTATACTAAGGATGACTGTTGTGTCATTAGGACTGCCGAGGACTTCAACATTTATAATCCATTCCACATTTGTTTGGATTTATTCTTAAACAAATGGGCAAGGCTCGATGCTTCTGATACAGACAGATGATGCTCTACGATTTTGATCGTGTTGTCTAGCCACCTTGGTGCTTGATCCGATACTAGCAAACGAGAACACTGCGATTTCTCTTAAGTACTGGCACACTACGATCTTCACTTTCTTGACTTGTAGACTCTACGCTTCCGAGAGCACACTACGATCTCTGAGTTGGCTGGGCAAACATTTGGACCACTCTATGATTTCGGGGGAGGCCCTCCAAAGCAGACACACTACAATTCTCGATGCTCTACGATTCTGCCTTGGCTTCTGCAATCTCATGATCAGCTCGATACACTAAGATTCTGTTGAAGCCTATCTATTACTTCTCAAGACATAGATCAACCTAACAACTTTGATCTTTTCATCTATACATTCATTTACAGAATGATAAACATTAAGAGCTTAAATCAACCTAACAAATTTGATCTAACACTAAGTCCTTGTACATATATTTCTTGAAGGACTTTACATATAATCATGAATATTTACTTTCAACATCAAATTTAAATATGCAATCTCCCAACACTATCCAAGTAAAGGGATGATGTGACGCCCCCAAAATTAGGTATACATCACCCATCTTGGGTCGTCAGATACATAGTACAGAATACAAATACAACTTACTAATACAACTGTCGTGTACAATACGACCAAACATAAACTGTGAGTTTGAATACAAATATTATCTTCTAGATAGTATTCATACTCAAGAGGAGTCCTCATTACATTTATTAACACACCATTACATAGAATAGTGAGGACTACTAACTAGTACTATCATTCGGACCATCACTCCGTTCCCCGACTTGCCCCAGCTACGTTCTCATTTCCTGAAGAGAACAGTGAAAGAAAGGGTGAGCTTAACTAGCCCAGTAAGAAATATTATGACTAAGATAATGCAGAATAAATTATCATTAGCCTTCAACAATGTTAAACTGATAAAATATAATAGACATCAAGTTTAACAGTAGCGGAACAAGCAATCCATTAAAAGAGTCAAGTAGAAAATAAACTCTACTATCTTTTATGATTTAAAAGGTTTTTCAACACTGTGATCGCTGGGACTCAGCTCAATAAAATAATCCACATCATCGAATCACCCCTGCACTACGGCCAAGGATATTCGTGTATTCATTAATGGTCATGATCATGCCAACAACTGTCCATCAATGCACTACGGGCCAATGAGGACTTTTACAACATCATTTGTAACATTACGGTCATGATTATACCGAATAATCCCTGGTCATAATCATACCAAGTCCATCTATGCACTACAGGCCACAGATGACTTTTAACATTTTATAAACATGAGGATGATGACAATGATATAAGAATTCAATAAAACAAGTTCAAGAATTAATTTATCCAAGAATTAACAACGTCCAAATTGTCAACATGATACTGCTTTGTGGAGTAAAATTTAAGAATGCTTAGAAGAATATTTTCATGTAAAGATACTGGATGAAACGCAATTATCAAGGATAATCCACACATTTCATAGAGTATAGAAGTCAAAACTTAACCAACTGAGTATAATAAAGAATGGAATAACAAAAGAAATCACCATGCATGCGATAGACCACACAGACAGGTTATTCCAACAGAATAATAAATAATGGAACCAGGTCCGGCGTAAACGCACAGACAGGATATTCCGACAGAATAATAAATAATGGAACCAGGTCCGGTGTAAACGCACAGACAGGATATTCCGACAGAATAATAAATAATAGAACCAGGTCCGGTGTAAAACACACAGACAGGATGTTCCAACAGAATAATAATAAAAACAGAACCAGGTCCGGTGTAAAACACACAGACAGGATGTTCCAACAGAATAATAACAAGACGGAACCAGGTCCGGTGTAAAACACACAGACAGGATGTTCTAACAGAATAATAATAAAAACGGAACCAGGTCCGGTGTAAAACACACAGACAGGATGTTCCAACAGAATAAAAGAAGATTGTCACCAAGTATAGGGTAGACCGCGTATACAGGTTATTCCAACTGAATAATAAGAAATGGAATAACAACAGTTCTCTTCATGAATAAGAAAGAATAACACCCCTTACCGTTTTAAAGAAGAGCTGAAATAAAGAAGTAGTTAAGTAGCAGAATACTCTTCTTCTCTCTCTCTATAGTTTCTCTCTCTAGAGTTCAGTGAATTCGTAAGAAATAATGAAGGAATGAGCTGCTATTTATAGAAAAATAGAATGCATAGTAACTAATCCATGAACGGTCCAGATTGATTACTTTAATCTGACGGTCCATATTTAAAGAAAAATCTTTTAAATAAAATATAATATATTCTATTTATAGAATAACTTTAATAAAGTATTCTGTTTTATATAAAAAGATGTTTCTGTTTTATTACGTTAATAATACGAATAAAACAAAACGTCATTATCGCTAAATAATTCATATTATTAACTGACAATAATTGAATCAAACTGAGTGACTTCTCACATAAGCATTAATAATCAATACCGTGTGCTACTATGCAACCACACGTATTACTGTAATTTTACTACCGAGTAGTTCAATAGTATCAATGGTAAAACTTCCGCCGTTATTTTTAATAAAATATTTTTGTCGTTTTCTTAATCCGATAATAATTCCGTTGTGGGGTCCACCAATGATTGTGTCGTTGTACGAATATTCCCTGTTAAAACGAATATTCTCCGACCAATCGAACATTATATAACAACTTGCGTACTTTGCAAAATTTATAAATATTACCCACAACTGTAACATTATATCAAATTAACTCCATAATATTCAAAAATGATATTTATAGAAAATTCATCTTTATTTATAAAAGTTGGGGTCTTACAACCTCCTCTTCTTATGAAATTTCGCCCTCGAAATTAGGGTACGTACCTGGTATATCGAAGAGGTAAGGATACCTTAATTTCATTTTAGATTCTAACTCCCAAGTCATTTCCTCAACATCGTAGTTTCTCCACAAAACTTTGACTTGAGGTATAACCTTGGAGCGTAGAATATGATCCTTCTTATCCAAGATTTGAACAGGAACTTCTTCATACGTCAAATCCTCCGCTATTTCGTCCGGTTCTAACTCAATAATGTGGTTCGGGTCTTCCACATATTTGCATAACATGGATATGTGAAAAACGTTATGAACACGAGGCATACTTGGCGGTAAAGCGAGTCTATAAGCCACAGTTCCTACTCGATCGAGGATTGAGCTTTCCTCTTTTTCCAAATCTCGTAACTCCTTTCTATGGAGCAACACGTAAGAACACATGATCTCCTATATCAAATTCCACGTCCTTTCGATGAAGATCAGCATAACTCTTTTGTCGATCTTGTGAGGTTTTTATACGTTGTCGGATCGTTTGAATCTTTTCTGTAGTCATACGTACCAACTCCGGTCCCAACAACGTTGCTTCACCCACCTCATCCCAGCATACTGGAGAACGACATTTTCTTCCATACAATGCTTCGAATGGAGCCATGCCAATACTTGCTTGATAACTGTTGTTGTAGGAAAACTCTACCAATGGTAAGAACTTGTCCCAACTTCCCTTGAAGTCAAAGACACAGAGTCTTAATAAATCTTCTAGAGTTTGAATAGTCCTCTCTGATTGTCCGTCCGTCTGAGGATGATATGCCGAACTAAATCGTAAATCTGTGCCCATAGCTTTTTGTAAACTAACCCAAAATCGTGAAGTGAATCTTGGGTCTCGATCAGAAACTATGGATACTTGCATACCATGCAGTCTTATAATCCCGTTTATGTACATACGAGCAAGACGTTCAAGTGTATAAGTTTCTCGTATCGGTAAGAAATGAGCAGACTTGGTCAATCTATCAACAATGACCCAAATCGCATCTATACCTTGAGAAACCTTAGGAAGACCGGTAACGAAATCCATGGTAATGTGCTCCCACTTTCATTCTGGAATTTCAAGTGGTTGCAATGGACCTTTTGGTACTTGATGCTCCGCTTTGACTCGTTGACAAGTTAGACACCTTGAGATAAACAACGATATCTCTCTCTTCATATTGCTCCACCAAAATGTATGACGAAGATCATGATACATTTTGGTACTTCCAGGATGGATTGCAAACGGTGTGTTGTGCGCCTCCATCATGATTTCATACTTTAAATCAGGGTTGTTAGGAACACAAAGTCTGGAGTTGACTCGAAGTATTCCTTCTTCATCGATTCTTGCTTCCGGCATAGCACCTTCTTGCACTTTCTTCCTCATACGCATCAGCTCCAGGTCTGTAGCTTGAGCAGCTTTAACTTTATCGATTAAAGTTGGTTCTACTCGTATATTCGCCATCATCACATGGGTCCCTGGAGTCTTTAACTCTATCTCCATCCTTTGCAAGTCACACAAAATGGGCCTTTGTGTTGACAATATTGCACTCGTACTTGCATATGATCTTCTACTCAATGCGTCAGCTACCACGTTCGCTTTTCCAGGATGGTATTGAATGGTATGATCATAATCTTTCAACAGTTCAAGCCAACGTCGTTGTCGCATGTTGAGTTCCTTTTGAGTGAAGAAATATTTGATGCTTTTATGATCCGTAAAGATCTCCACCTTCTCTCCATACAAGTAATGCCTCCAAATTTTAAGTGCAAAGACAACCGCTGCCAACTCTAGATCATGAGTAAGATAATTTCTCTCATATTCCTTGAGTTGTCTTGATGCATAGGCTATGACTTTTCCATGTTGCATGAGAACGCATCCCAACCCTTTGCTCAAAGCATCACTGTAGATGACAAATCCCTCCGAGCCAGATGGTATTGTTAGAACAGGTGCTGAAATGAGTCTCCTCTTGAGTTCTTGAAAACTCTGCTCACATTCTTCGCTCCAACCGAACTTTGTATCTTTCCGAGTCAGCTGAGTTAATGGAGTAGCGATTCGAGAAAATCCTTCCACGAATCTTCGATAATAACCAGCTGAACCAAGAAAGCTACGTACTTCGGTCACTGATTTAGGTTGCTCCCAGCTTTGAATAGCTTCAATCTTTGTCGGGTCAACCGATATTCCACGACTTGATACTACGTGCCCAGGGAATGCTACCTCCTCCAGCCAGAACTCGCATTTCTTCAACTTGGCATAAAGCTTGTATTCACGAAACTTTTAGAGTACCAGCCTCAAGTGTTGCTCATGATCTTCACGGCTTTTGGAATAAATAAGGATGTCATCAATAAAGACGACCACAAAATGATCCAAATATTCCTTGAATACCCGGTTCATCATATCCATGAAGGCAGCAGGAGCATTAGTCAATCCAAAGGACATGACTAGGAATTCATAATGCCCGTACCGAGTTCTAAAAACCGTCTTTGGAATATCCTCAGTTCTAACCTTCAGCTGATGATATCCAGAACGAAGATCGATCTTTGAAAAGAATTGTGCTCCTTGCAACTGGTCAAACAGGTCATCAATACGTGGCAACGGGTACCTGTTTTTGATGGTGACATGATTCAACTCCCGATAATCAATACAAAGTCGCATACTTCCATCTTTCTTCTTCACGAATAGCATAGGAGCAACCCAAGGAGAAGTACTAGGACAAATAAAGCCAATGTCTAACAATTCCTGCAGTTGGATCTTTAACTCCTGAAGTTCAATAGGAGCCATTCGATATGGGGCTTTGGAAATGGGTTTTGTACCGGGTTCAAGGTCGATACAAAATTCAATTTCACGCTATGGGGGTAGGCCAGGAAGTTCTTCAGGGAATACGTCAGAGAATTTATTAACAATAGAAATATCATTCAAAACTGACGTATTTTTGTTTAGATCCGTGACATGAGCTAAGAAAGCTTAACATCCATTTTTCAATAAACGAATAGCTTTATGGCTTGAGATGACAGCGATTGATTTTAATGGTTTGGTTGCTTGAATTCGCATAATAGGTCGATTAGGAATATGAAAGCTAACAACCTTACGAAAACAATCAATTTTTGCATGATGAGTAGTTAACCAATCAATCCCTAGAATCACGTCAAATGCAAGTATTTTTAATGAAATCAGATCGACAGGTAATGTGTGGGTACCAACTTGAACCAAACAAGACTTATAAACCGTGAATGTAATGAAGGTTTCTCCCAATGGAGTTTCAACAGATAAATCAAAGTCTAATTTCTCCGGAGTCAAATTTAATCGATGAGCGCAAGTAGGAGAAATAAAAGAATGGGTAGAACCGGTATCAAATAAAGTATAGACTTCGTTAGAGTTTATGATAAGCTTACCCGTGATGACCTCAATCGGGTTCCTTGCTTTCTGGGAGGTCACAACAAACGCTCTCCCTTGCACTACCGGTTTTGACTTTTCTGGAATGGCCTTTGGTGTCTCCATCTTGGCTAAACTTGTTTTTGGTAAACGACAAAATCGAGCTAAATGACCTTCTCTTCCACAATTATAACATGCTTTAGATGGCATCGCGCAGTTTGGACTGATGTGCCCCTCCCCTCCGTATTTGAAACATATGATAGGTGGTCGTTCTCCTTCCTTAACAACGGGTGCTGGTGCTGACGTCTTTCCATCATTGTTGAATCTCCTCTTCTTGAAATGACCATTCTTATTGTTTTGGCCCTGATTACCACCGAAGTGGTTACCATTTCTGGCCTGTTGATTCCCTCCACGCTTGTTGTCACCGCTTCGATGACTGCTCTCACTGGTATTATCATTTTGCCGACTGCTCTCTTTTGGTTGCGTTAACTCGTTATCGCGCTCCACTAACTGAGCTCTATTAACAACATCTGAATACAAACACAGTTTATGAGAAATAAGATGTTGACGTATCTCAGGTTTCAAACCTCGTAAAAATATTCGCGTCATTCGCTCTTCATTATCCACCAAGTGAGACGCAAATCGGGACAACTCAGCAAATTTAGCCTAATACTGCGACACGGTCATATTATTCTGCTTCAATTTGATGAACTCCACCTCCTTCATGTGACGAACACTTTCGGGAAAGTATTTGTCATTGAACAGCTCTTGGAACTTCTCCCAAGACATCTTCAGTGCGGCAGGTTGAGTACGCTTAATCAATTCCCACCAGTAATCTGCCTCTCCTCGCAACATAAAGGCGGCAAAGGAAACCTTTTGCTCCTCGGAGCATCCCAAGACATCAAATATCTTGGTAATCTGCTTTATCCATGTTTCCACTATAAGTGGTTTTGGCTCTCCCTTAAACTCTGGTGGTCCCAGCTCCTTGAATTATTTAGCGGTGACCGTCCGAGAGTTTTCAGTGTTTTCACCTAGATTGTGGACAGGAGCCGCTCTCGCCTGCTGTTGCATGAACTGCATAAAGTTTCTGAACATTCCATCATTCATCATCTAGTCAGTGTTGTTGTTTGCATGAGGATTGTCACCTTCCCGATGCACATTATCCTGATTATTGATATGTGGTGAATCAACAGTCGCCTGTGCTCCATTGCTATTCTCAACATTCTCAGATGCCATTTTTAGATACTGCCACAAAATAAAAGTTAATTGATATGTCATATATTATCCTTATATTATGACCGACCAATTAAATACCATGCAAATAAACTTAGGTAGGTCATACTAGTGAAGGAATTCCCCGTCTCTCCCCTCCTAGTTCAATTTTCACATCTTAGCCAGGGATCATATCCCTAAGCCCTGATACCAACTGTGATGCCCCCAAAATTAGGTATATATCACCCATCTTGGGTCATCAGATACATAGTACAGAATACAAATACAACTTACTAATACAACTGTCGTGTACAATACGACCAAACATAAACTGTTAGTTTGAATACAAATATTATCTTCTAGAGAGTATTCATACTCAAGAGGAGTCCTCATTACATTTATTAACACACCATTACATAGAATAGTGAGGACTACTAACTAGTACTATCATTCGGACCATCACTCCGTTCCCCGACTTGCCCCAGCTACGTTCTCATTTCCTGAAGAGAACAGTGAAAGAAAGGGTGAGCTCAACTAGCCCAGTAAGAAATATTATGACTAAGATAATGCAGAATAAATTATCATTAGCCTTCAACAATGTTAAACTGATAAAATATAATAGACATCAAGTTTAACTGTAGCGGAACAAGCAATCCATTAAAAGAGTCAAGTAGAAAATAAACTCTACTATCTTTTATGATTTAAAAGGTTTTTCAACACTGTGATCGCTGGGACTCAGCTTAATAAAATAATCCACATCATCGAATCACCCCTGCACTACGGCCAAGGATATTCGTGTATTCATTAATGGTCATGATCATGCCAACAACTGTCCATCAACGCACTACGGGCCAATGAGGACTTTTACCACATCATTTGTAACATTACGGTCATGATTATACCGAATAATCCCTGGACATAATCATACCAAGTCCATCTATGCACTACAGGCCACAGATGACTTTTAACATTTTATAAACATGAGGATGATGACAATGATATAAGAATTCAATAAAACAAGTTCAAGAATTAATTTATCCAAGAATTAACAACGTGCAAATTGTCAACATGATACTGCTTTGTGGAGTAAAATTCAAGAATGCTTAGAAGAATATTTTCATGTAAAGATACTGGATGAAACACAATTATCAAGGATATTCCACAAATTTCATGGAGTATAGAAGTCAAAACTTAACCAACTGAGTATAATAAAGAATGGAATAACAAAAGAAATCACCATGCATGCGATAGACCGCACAGATAGGTTAATCCAACAGAATAATAAATAATGGAACCAGGTCCGGCGTAAACGCACAGACAGGATATTCCGACAGAATAATAAATAATAGAACCAGGTCCGGCGTAAACGCACAGACATGATATTCCGACAGAATAATAAATAATGGAACCAGGTCCGGTGTAAAACACACAGACAGGATGTTCCAACAGAATAATAATAAAAACAGAACCAGGTCCGGTGTAAAACACACAGACAGGATGTTCCAACAGAATAATAACAAGACGGAACCAGGTCCGGTGTAAAACACACAGACAGGATGTTCCAACAGAATAATAATAAAAACGGAACCAGGTCCGGTGTAAAACACACAGACAGGATGTTCCAACAGAATAATAGAAGAATGTCACCAAGTATAGGGTAGACCGCGTATACAGGTTATTCCAACTGAATAATAAAAAATGGAATAACAACAGTTCTCTTCATGAATAAGAAAGAATAACACCCCTTACCATTTTAAAGAAGAGCTGAAATAAGGAAGTAGTTAAGTAGCAGAATACTCTTCTTCTCTCTCTCTCTATAATTTCTCTCTCTAGAGTTCAGTGAATTCGTAAGAAATAATGAAAGAATGAGCTGCTATTTATAGAAAAATAGAATGCATAGTAACTAATCCATGAACGGTCGAGATTGATTACTTTAATCTGACGGTCCATATTTAAAGAAAAATCTTTTAAATAAAATATAATATATTTATTTATAGAATAACTTTAATAAAGTATTATGTTTTATATAAAAAGATGTTTCTGTTTTATTACGTTAATAATACGAATAAAACAAAACGTCATTATCGCTAAATAATTCATATTATTAACTGACAATAATTGAATCAAACTGAGTGACTTCTCACATAAGCATTAATAATCAATACCGTGTGCTACTATGCAACCACACGTATTACTATACTTTTACTACCGAGTAGTTCAACAGTATCAATGGTAAAACTTTCGCCGTTATTTTTAATAAAATATTTTTGTCGTTTTCTCAATTCGACAATAATTCCGTTGTGGGGTCCACCAATGATTGTGTCGGTGTACGAATATTTCCTGTTAAAACGAATATTTCCCGACCAATCGAACATTATATAACAACTTGCGTACTTTGCAAAATTTATAAATATTACCCACAACTATAACATTATATTAAATTAACTCTATAATATTCAAAAATGATATTTATAGAAAATTCATCTTTATTTATAAAAGTTGGGGTCTTACAGATGAGAGTCACAGTTGGTATCCACATCATATGTGTTGTCGTATTTTGCACGACAGTTGTATGAAGAAGTTTGTAGTCGGGGAACAGAGTGATGGTCCGAGATGGTTGTTATAGAAGTCCTCACTATTTTATGAAATAGTGTGATAATAAATATAATGAGGACTCTATTTGAGTTTGAATACTGTCTAGAAGACAATATTCGTGTAAAAACTCTCAGCTACGCTTTTGTCGTATTGTATAAAAGAAGTTTGTATTTGATTCTGTACCGTGTATCTGGCGACTCAGAATGGGTTATGTAAACCTATTTTGGGGGCGTCACAAATGGTATCAGAGCTTAGGGATATGGTCTCTGGCGGAGATCCGGGATTAGAACTAGGAGGGGAGAGACGAGTAATATCCTTCGCTAGTGTGTGTCCTACCTAAGCTGAATTTTCTTACTTAAGTTGACAAATTGTGATATGTTAATTAACCTTTGTTTTGAAGCTGTATTCTAAAATGATATCTGAAATACAGGAGATGGGCAATGGAGAAATCATGATGACAGGAAAGATGGAATCTGAAATAAAAACAAGGTATTATCAACTCTTCGAACTACCAGGTACGTAAATTTTGAGGGCGAAATTTAATAAGGAGGGGAGATTGTAAGACCCCAAATTTTATGAAATAAAAGTATTCAATTTTCTTATAATTATTATTTAATTTAGTAAATGGTTAAATTGATAAAGAGTTAAAGTTAAGGGTGATATGTGAAAACTTTTCAAAGTAAACAAGTTGTCATAAAATATTCGTTTGGTCGAGGAATATTCTTTTTATCGAGGAATATTCGTACGACGACACAATCATTGGTGGACCCGCAAAGGAAGTATTGTCGGAGTTAGAAAACGACAGAAATAATTTTTATGAAAATAACGGCGAAAGTTTTATCGTTAAACTGTTGAAATACCCAGTGGTAAAAGTACAGTAATACGCGTGGTTGCATAGTAGCACACGTTATTGATTATTGATGCTTACGTAAGAAACCACTCAGTTTATTCAATTATTGCTACATTAGTTACTACATAATATCTCTCATATTATTGATTTAATTATTATCACAGTATCATCTGCATAATATTTTATATTATTAAATCAATAATTAAGACGACAAAGTTATTCATATTATTATTTACAATATTGACGATGTCTAGAAAGTTCTATCGATAAGAGGTTTGGTCACCTAATTGCGTGCCAATAGGGAGAAATTCTTATCGGAAAGCCCCCTCTTTCCTGGAAATGATCTGGTTGTTAAATATTATAAGTTGTAATATTAATAAGGAATAATTGTTAAGATATTAAAAATGTGTTTATTGAAGATAAGTGAATTACAAAAGTTATAGGGGAATAATGTAAACTTGGAAAACTTTAGGGTACCAAAGTGTAATAATTAAATTAATCTGGACCGTCGGTAGTGGTTTTAATAGTAAATCAATATGGACCGTCGATGGTGGTTTTAATATTAAATCAATCTGGACCGTCGGTGGTGGTTTTAATAGTAAATCAATCTGGACCGCAGGTGGTGGTTTTAATAAATCAATCTGGACCGTCGGTTGTGGTTTTAATAGTAAATCAATATGGACCGTCGGTTGTGATTTTAATAGTAATCAATATGGACCGTCCGTTTTAATAGTAAATCAATCTGGACCGTCCGTGAATTAGTTACTATTTAGTCCATTTTACTATAAATAGAAGCTTAATTCTTCTTTCATTCTCACCAATTCACTGAGACTCACAAGAGAAACTACAGAGAGAGAAACTATAGAGAGCAAGAAGAAGAGTATTCTGCTACTTCACTATTGCAGTATCCTGTCTTCTACTAAGGTAAGGGATATTATTTTTTGTATTCGTAAGGGATATTATTTGTTTTATTAGTAAGGAATATTATTTGTTGTATTCATAAGAGATATTATTTGTTGTATTCGTAAGGGATATTATTTGTAGTATTCGTAAGGGGTATTATTTCTTTCGTATTCATAAGGAATACTATTTTTCTTATTCATCCTTTAATATGTTGGAATAATCTGTCTACGTGGATTACGTACTGCATGACAGGTGAAAATTCATTTGCGATTTCCTATATTATTTCTTTTCATATTCTTAAATCTAAACTTACTATGGAAAGTATTGCTTCTATAAACCTTGAAATTGGTGGAATATCCTTGAGGTTTGCGCTTCATCCAGTATCGTTTCATTAGAATATTGATCTGAACTTTTTTATTAAATATCAATATTGCCCCCCGGGGTACTATTCACGGGTTACTATTCACCCAGTTACTACTCACTCGAATATTATTCACTCGGGTATTTAGGGTACTTTTCATACTTGGGTACTATTCATGAGTTACTATTCACCCGATTATTACTCACTCGGGTATTTGGGGCACTTTTCATGCCGAGATACTATTCACGGGGTACTATTCCTAAAATACTATTCACAGGGTACTATTCACGGGATACTATTCACCCAAAAAAATTATTTCTTTTCTGTCCAAATTATTTTTGATACATGGATATTATTCTTAAATTTTACTCTACAAAGCAGTATCATGTTGGCAATTTGGATATTTTAAACTCTGGATAAAGTTAAAGTCTTTAATATTTATCCTTGATTTCATTTGATTAATGCTTATATCATTGTCATCATCCTCATGCTTATATTGTGATGAAAGTCATTTTGGCTTATGTGCATAGATGAACTATTGATTGGTATGATTATGACCAGAGATCATTCGGTATAATCATGACCCATAATGTTACAAATAATTTGGTAAAAGTCCTCATTGGCCCGTAGTGCATTGATGGACAGTTGTTGGTATGATTATGACTAGGGATTATTCGGTATAATCATGACCATTGGTGAAAACATGAATATCCTTTAGCCGTAGTGCATGGATAATTCGTGGTCGTGATACTAATGAACATCATTGGCCCGTAGTGCATGGATAATTCAGTGATGTGGATTAATTATTGAGCTGAGTCTCAGCGATGAAATATTAATTCATGGATGTGATAATAATGAATATCCTTGGTCCGTGGTGCATGGATAATTCATGGATGTGATACTAACGAATATCTTTGGTCGTAATGCAAAGATGAATTTATTAGTATGATTATGAACATGAACTGTGATTTGGTATAACCATGATCTTTGATGTTTCAGGTAAAGACAGGTGATGAAAATTGTCTTCGTCCTGGTTGAGAAGAGGAATTTAGAACTACAATTATGATTATAAGTTATTCACATGATGGTAGACATGAACTGTTGATTGATGTTATAGGGTTAAAACATTGTTGGTGGACTTTTAACATGGAGAAGATAATAGACTTTATGGTCTATTTGACTCTTCTAATGGATTGTTTGTTCCACTGCAACTATGGTTGAAAAGTTTTATCATCTACCATATGTTCTAAATCTCTGATTCATTACTGATGAAGGTTATTGATAATTTAATTATCTTTAGTCGTGTTATTCTTTACTGGGCTAGTTGTGCTCGCCCTTTTGCTTCACAATTCCTTTCAGGTAATAAGAGTGTAGCTGGGTCGAGCGAGGGTAACAGGGGAATAGAACGATGGTCTATAACTGTTGAGGTTTTCCCTAAAACGATATGGAAATAATTTTATTGAGAAATTTAGATAAGTGTGTCGTATTTTATACGTCATTTTAACCTTTGATTTTGGTGAACCGAATAGGGTTAGGTGAACCCAACTTTGGAGGGGTGTTTTGCCACTATCATACAAGATGTCTAACAACCTACGACTTCATGTTATCATAAGACAGGGTTGTGCACATCCACTTGCTGATTATATCTACGAGCACTACCTATATAATCTTGGAGTTTGGTTGAAATATAATTCTTAATTGGAGACAATGGAGATAATTATATGTCAAGAGAAGACTCACCATTGGAAAGAACATAATAGCAATCTTCTCATTTTTCTTTGGGTTCTATTGGGTCAACCAAGGATAATTCTCGAGTCATATGATATCTATTATAACTTAGATGCATGGCTTCCCATGTACGAAGGTTTCCTTGAGCATTTTCCAAAGATTTTAATTTTTAAAACAGTTATTGACTGTACCTTTATGTAAGGTACCATTGTAAGGTATCGCTGTGAGGTACTATCCAAGTAAAGGGATGAGAGTCATAGTTGGTATCCACAGCATATGTGTTGTCATATTTTGCACGACAGTTATATGAGGAAGTTTGTAGTCGGGGAACAGAGTGATGGTCCAAGATGGTTGTTATAGTATTCCTCACTATTCTATGAAATAGTGTGATAATAAATGTAATGAGGACTCTATTTGAGTTTGAATACTATCCAGAAGACAATATTCGTGTAAAAACTCTCAGCTACGCTTTTGTCGCATTGTATAAAAGAAGTTTGTATTTGATTTTGTACTGTATATTTGGCGACTCGGAATGGGCCGTGTAAACCTATTTTGGGGCCGTCACACCTAGGCTATAATCTTAGAGAAGGAAGGTGAAGAGAATGAAAGAATAAACTCAATTTCAGTCTGAGCAATAAGAAATAAATTTAACAAATGTATTGAGAAGAGATTAAAATATATATGAGAAGATTCAAAGAAGAATCTTGAGGTATTTAAAAGATATAAATATGGAGTTACCTGACTCCAATAGTAAGATGTTAAGTGTTATTAATTAAACGATGTCTACAAGACAAAGGTGATTCAAATAATAATAATAATGAATTCATATAGAGTTTAATTGATGATATATTCAGAGAATATTTATGAAATAAGTTAAGACAATATGTTTGAATAATCATAAGACTACTTAATTAAAGAGGAAATAATGAGGATCGTAAAACCAAAACAATCATAATATAAGAAAGGAATCATAAAGATAATAATTGTAGAATAAGATCACGACGTGATCTAATTAAGTTGTAAAATGATAGATGATCTGTAATGAATGAATAGTTATAGCTTGATGCTATAAGAGAATGTACTATGAAATAGTACGAGGCAAACTCAGGAGGAGTTATAAATGATGAGATACGAAAAATTCGTATCGAGTAAAGAGCAAGTTATGAGCAAGATAGAGTTAGGTGGGATTTCAATTGAAGACTCATGTGATGACTGAGTTATACAAACCTTTGTATGGGCGAGGGTTTTATGCTTGAACTTAGTTTATCACATTGATAATCATTGGAATGTTGGTGTTGCGCTATCAATGTATATGTGGTGAAAAGATGATTCTTTTCTCATGTGTATATTTGATAGTTAGAGACTATTAAGATTAGTAAGATTTTATTAGGATTAGGTGTGAGTTCTTAAAACTCATACTTATGGTAAGTTGATGACTCATAATCATATGTATGTTTTTGAACCCCTAAACATATGGACAATCCCTGATGGATTCTTGGACTACATATTACTAGGACAAGTTCCTAAACTCATATTATTGTGGCAAATTCCTGAACTTCCAATGTGTGAAAAGTTTGATGAACTATACTGGGGGTATAGAAAGTTTGTAAATTGAGATATAAGAATATTTAGTATAGTAGCATTGGTGGTGTTAAAAATAAAAAGAATTAGTCACTAAAGAAGTAATGGAGTAAATATTAAAGTTGATGGAGAGAATTAGATATTCCAGATCTTTTAGTTTTACTAGATTTTTGAAATTTATTGACTTCGTGCTGATGTTTCTACTTCTATTTTGTTGAAAAACACTAGATCAAATGATTGAACCAGTGAGTTTTAAAAAAAAAACAATTCCATTATTCCTATGTCTATACTAATTATTTTGGCTAGACAAAAATGATTTAAACATATCAAAATGTATTTTGTTTTTTCGTAGTCATTAAAGCAACACTAAATATGATGTTGATATGACAAACGAGGAAGTCATCAATGCAATTGAACTTGGTGTTGGATGTGATCATAGGATCGTCAGCCCACTATGGTATGATGTAGCATGACGAAGTCATATAATGACTGAATCCTCAACGAACTATTAAAATAGTACGGTATCTTGACCATCATAAAAAAATGATTTTTGGTTTTCTTTAAACTAAGAAAGATATGCCACATGAATTGGCTAAAACTGTGACGCCCCCAAAATAGGTATACATCACCCATTCTAAGTCGCCAAATATATGGTACAGAAACAAATACAACTTCATTATAATAATTGTCGTGCAAAATACGACAACACAAATACTGTGAGTTTAAATACAAATATTGTCTTCTAGACAATATCCACACTCAAATAAGTCCTCATTACAATTATTGAAACACTATTTTACAAAATAATGAGGACTGCTAACACAACTGACTGGAAATATCACTCCACACCCCGACTAGTTCCCGCTATATTCTCGCCTCCTGAGAAACATGGAACAAAAAGGAAAAGGGTGAGCTCAACTAGCCCAGTAAAGAATATTATGACTAAGATAATATACAACAAATTATCGTTAGTCTTCAACAGGGAAAAATCTGATAAAATATAATAGACAACAAGTTTTAGATCAACAACTGCAGCGGAAACAACAAACCATTAGAAGAGTCAAGTAGAGAAAGAATTCTACTATCTTCTAAGATTTAAAAGTCCATCATCAATATTTTATCCCTGTAACATCAATCAATATACATCTTGAATCAAATATTCATCTTTGCACTACAAGCTAAAGATATTCATTTGTAACACCAGTCGGTCATGTTCATCTCAACACCTGTTCATCTTTGCACTACGGGCCAAAGATATTCATCAGTTAATCATTCATCCTTGCACTACAGGCCAAAGATATTCAGTAATATCATCATTTAGGACTGAGGATGATGAAAAATTATCTTAAAGAAAATAAATCCAATGAGACAGAAGGACAAATATTAGGGATTCGTATTATAGTTTATCCAAGTACAATAATACTCCATAATAACCAATTGTGAAGGAGAATTCAAAAATAAATATCAAAACATGGATACAATCAAAGATAGTAACCATGATAGACATCTTGGACAAAAAGAAAAAATTTTATTTTTCGGTGAATAGTGTCGTATTCGTGAATAGTGTCGTATACGTGAATAGTGTCGTATATGTGAATAGTAACCCCGACACAAAAAGTTCCAAATTTGATAAAAACTCGTATTAATATTTCAGTATAATGATATTGAAGAAAATAATATCATTTAAGAAGAAAATAATATTCCTTACCTCAAAATATCAGTACTTCTGATCGGAATATCGGTATAAGGCTGAAGAAAACTTGCACTGATGAATAGAAACTCACAAAGTATCTAAATACTTCCAAAATACACTCAATAATCTAGAGAGAGAAAGAGAGAAAACTTGTTTCTGGTGTGACTTTCAATTCTAACTTAGCCCTCTATTAATAGGAAAATGTTAGCACGCCGAAGCAGACTTAACCTGCAACCTGATGGCTTTACCTGCTACTATTCTCACCCACCACATTTGAATAAAAATCTCAGCACATTTTCACCAACCAAAAGTGGGGCCCACCAATTCTAGAATTTTCTGCCAAAATGACAAATTCCGCAACTTCTACAATTTTTGAACCAGTCATCTCGTAAAATTCATAACAAATCATACGTTCATTTTTAACGGTTCAAAATTTATGGACATATACTCAACTTATATATGAATAACATATCCAAAAATTACCACGATCCAACGGTCGGATTAAAAATTATAACCCTCGCAATATTTCTCAAAAACCTTGATTTGAATTTTAATAACTCCATTCCGATAAAAATACTGATAAAACACCTCAACATTAAGTCCTTCATTTTTAAACACAATAAATATGTCCAACATTTATATCCACATAGAATAAATATTTCCTTATCATATGAATCAATAATTAATTATTCACAAATAATATTACAGAATCACATTTATGACAACCAGGCCGTTCCCAGGAAAGAGGGGGCTTTCCAATAAGGATTTCTCCTTACTAGCGCGCAATTAGATGACCAAACCTCTTCTTAGACAGAACTTTCTAGACATTGCCAATAATGTTATCTAATAATATTATTCAAATAATATGAATTATTGATTTGATAATGGAAAATACTGTGCAACAACAATTATTGAAATAACAATAATATAAAATATCAACGCAGCAATTATTGAACCAATAAAATAAAATATTGAACAGTAACTACTGTAATAATTATTGAGTAGTGCCTTCTTACGTAAGAATCAATAATTGGTGCAATACCGTGTGCTACTGTATTTTAACCACCAGGTATTCCAACGATTTTAACAGTAACAACTACGCTGTTAATTATAAACAACTTATACTTGTCGTTTTCTTCATCCAATCGCTTTCCGTTATGGGGCCCACACAAGGCTGCGCCGTCGTACGAATATTCTCTGACAGCAAGAATATTTCACGACCAAATGAATATTCACCGACCAAAAATGAATATTTTATAACCACTTATTTATTTGAAATATTTGCGCATTTTACCCATAACTAACCACATTAATTAAATCAACCCTTTCTATTTCAAAATAATAAATAGAGAAAATTTAATTTCATTTATTAATAAGTTGGGGTCTTACAACCTCCACTCCTTATGAAATTTTATCCTCGAAATTGACGTACGTACCTGGTGTTTCGAAAAGGTGAGGATACCTCGCTTTCATTTCTGATTCCAACTCCCAGGTTATTTCTTCAATAGCATGGTTTCTCCATAAAACCTTAACTTGTGGTATAACCTTCGTGCGTAGAACATGCTATTTCCTATCCAAGATCTTAACAGGTACCTCCTCGTACGTTAAATCTTCGGCTATCTCGTCTGGTTCTAACTCAATTATGTGGTTCGGGTCTTTCACATATTTACGAAGCACTGATATGTGAAAAATATTATGAACACGAGACATGCTTGAAGGTAATGCGAGTCGATATGCCACATTTCCTATTCGGTCAAGAATTTCAAATGGACCAACAAATCGTGGATTGAGCTTTCCTCTCTTCCCAAATCTTGTAACTCCTTTCCATGGTGAAACACGTAACAATACATGATCCCCAATACTAAATTCTACATCCTTCCGATGAAGATCCGCATAACTCTTTTGTCGATCCTGCGACGTTTGTATACGTTGTCGAATCGTTTGGATCTTCTCTGTAGTTATGCGTACCAATTCTGGTCCCAACAACGTTGCTTCACCCACCTCATCCCAGCATACTGGAGAACGATACTTTCGTCCATATAAGGCTTCAAATGGAGCCATACCTATATTTGTCTGATAACTGTTGTTGTAGGAGAATTCCACCAGTGGCAAGTACTTATCCCAACTTTCTTTGAAATCTAGAACACATAGTCTTAATAGATCTTCAAGGGTTTGAATAGTCCTCTCTGATTGTCCGTCCGTTTGAGGATGGTATGCTGAACTGAATCGTAAATCTGTGCCCATAGCTTTCTGCAAGCTAACCCAAAATCGTGAAGTGAATCTTGGGTCACGATCCGAAACTATGGATACGGGCATGCCATGCAATCTCACAATCTCATTCACGTACATACGAGCAAGACGTTCAAGGGAATAAGTCTCACGTATAGGCAAGAAATGAGTAGACTTGGTTAATCTATCAACAATAACCCAAATCGTATCTATGCCTTGAGAAACCTTGGGAAGACCTGTAAAGAAATCCATGGTAATGTGTTCCCACTTCCATTTTGGGATCTCAAGTAGTTGCAATGGACCCTTTGGCACTTGATGCTCTGCCTTTACATGTTGACAAGTTAAACACCTCGAGATAAACTCTGCGATCTCTCTTTTAATATTGCTCCACCAAAATGTATCATGATACATTTTGGTACTCCCAGGATGGATTGCAAACGGTGTGTTGTGTGCCTCCATCATGATTCTATGCTTCAAGTTAAAATTGTTAGGAACACAAAGTCTGGAGTTGACTCAAAGTATTCCTTCTTCATCGATTCTTGCTTCTGGAATATCACATTCTTGCACTTTCTTCTTCATACGCATCAGCTTCATGTCCGTAGCTTGACCAGCTTTAACTTTATCGATTAAAGTCGGTTCTACTCGTATATTTGATATTATCATGTGGGTACTTGGAGTCTTTAATTCTACCTCCATCCTTTGCAAGTCATATAGAATGGGCCTTTGCATTAACAATATTGCACTCGTACTCGCATATGATCTTCTACTCAATGCGTCAGCTACTACGTTCGCTTTTCCAGGATGATATTGGATGGTATGATCGTAATATTTCATCAGCTCAAGCCAACGTCGTTGCCTCATGTTGAGTTCCTTTTGGGTGAAGAAATATTTGAGATTTTTATGATCCGTATAGATCTCCACTTTCTCCCCATATAGGTAGTGTCTCCAAATCTTCAACACGAAAACGACTGCTGCCAACTCCAAATCATGAGTAGGATAATTCCTCTCATATTCTTTGAGTTGTCGCGAGGTATAGGCTATGACTTTCCCATGTTGCATGAGAACACATCCTAACCCTTTGCCTGAAGCATTGCTATAGATAACAAATCCAGCCGAACCAGATGGTATTGTCAGAACAGGTGCCGAAATGAGTCTCCTCTTAAGTTCTTGAAAACTCTTTTCACAATCCTCGCTCCAACCGAATTTTGTATCCTTCCGAGTCAGCTGAGTTAACGGAGTAGCGATTCTAGAAAATCCTTCCACGAATCTCCGGTAATACCCAGCTAAGCCCAGAAAGCTACGTACTTTGGTCACCGACTTCGGTTGCTCCCAACTTTGTATGGCTTCAATCTTCGCCGGGTAGACAGATACTCCATGTTTTGACACCACGTGCCCAAGGAATGCTACTTCCTCAAGCCAGAACTCTCATTTCTTCAGTTTGGCATATAGCTTGTTTTCACGAAGCCTTTGCAATATCAGCTTCAAATGGCGCTCATGATCTTCACAGCTTTTGGAATAGATGAGGATGTCATCAATAAAGACAACAACGAACTGATCTAAATATTCTTTGAACACATGATTCATCATATCCATAAAGGCAGCAGGAGCATTAGTCAATCCAAAAGATATGACTAGAATTCATAATGCCCGTACCGAGTTCTGAAGGCAGTCTTTAGAATATCCTCAGTTTTAATCTTCAGCTGATGATATCCAGAACGAAGATCGATCTTTGAAAAGAATTGTGCTCCTTGCAACTGGTCAAACAGGTCATCAATGCGAGGTAGCGGATACCTATTCTTGATAGTGACATGATTCAATTCTCGGTAGTCGATACAAAGTTGCATACTCCCGTCTTTCTTCTTTACGAATAACACAGGAGCACCCCAAGGAGATGTACTAGGACGAATAAAACCGATGTCCAACAACTCCTGTAGTTAAACCTTTAACTCCTGAAGTTCAATAGGAGCCATTCGATATGGGGTTTTAGAAATGGGCTTTGTACCAGGTTCAAGGTCAATAAAGAATTCAACTTCACATTCTGGGGGTAGACCAGGAAGTTCTTCAAGAAATACGTCAGGAAATTCACTAACAACAGAAATATTATTCAAATCTGACGTGTTTTTGTTCAAGTCCATAACATGGGCTATGAAAGCTTGACATCCGTTTTTCAATAAACGAATGGCTTTATGGCTTGGTATGACAACGATTGATATTAGTGGTTTGGTTTCTTGAATTCGCATAATAGGTTGGTTAGGAATATGAAAACTAACAACCTTACGAAAACAATCAATTTTTGGCATGATGAGTAGTTAACCAATCAATTCCTAAAATCACATCAAAAGCAAGTATATTTAAAGAGATAAGGTCAACAGGTAATGTGATTGTGCCAACTTGGATTAAGCAAGATTTATAAACTGTAGATGTAATGAAAGTTTCTCCTAACGGAGTCTCCACAGATAGGTCAAAGTCTAATTTCTCCGGAGTCAAGTTTAAACATTGAGCACAAGCAGGAGAGATAAAAGAATGGGTAGAACCGGTATCTAATAAGGTATAAACTTCGCAAGAGTTTATGATTAGCTTACCCGTGATCACCTCGTTTGGGTTCCTCGCGTTTTGGGCAGTCACGACAAACGCCCTTCCAGGAACCACTGATTTCGACTTATCCGGGATAACTTTTGGAGTCACCATCCCTACTGAACTTGGTTTTGCTACAGAACACTCTCGAGCTATATGACCCTCCTTTCCACAGTTATAACATACCTTGGATTGTTGTGGGCAGTTTGGGCTGATATGTCCCTCTTTCCCACATTTGTAACATACGACCGGTGGTCGTTCTCCTCCTCTAGAAATAGTTGATGTTTGTGATGACGTCTTCACGTTATCATTGTTGTACCTTCTCTTCTTAAAATCTCCTCCCGACTCGCTCCTTCTATTATCACGGCCACGATTACCACCAGAGTGGTTACCACTTTTGTCCAAATATTTTCCTCCCTACTGGTTTTCATTGCTCCGATGACTGCCACCACCGATATGTCCCTGGTTGTGGTCCATCGGTTGAACATACTCATTATCTCGCTCTAATAATTGAGCCATGTTTACAACATATGAATATAAAGAAAATTTATAAGAGATAAGATATTGTCGAATCTCGAGTTTTAGGCCTCTCAAAAACATCCTTGTCATACGTTCCTCGTTCTCCACCAAATGAGGTGCAAACCTGGATAACTCCGTGAACTTCGCCTCGTACTGAGACACGGTCATGTTATTTTGTTCTAGTCTGATAAATTCTACCTCCTTCATATGACGAATACTTTCAGGAAAGTACTTATCATTGAATAGCTTCTGAAACGTTTCCCAAGACATGCTGAGTGCGGCTGGCTGGGCACGCTTTACAGATTTTCACCAGTAATCTGCCTCACCATGGAACATAAATGTGGCAAATGGAACCTTCTATTCCTCCGTGCATCCCAAGACATCAAATATCTTGGTAATTTTTTTGACCCACGTTTTCGCCTTAATCGGATCCGGCTTTCCCCAGAATTCTGGTGGTCCCAACTCCTTGAACTGCTTGGCTGTGACAAACCGCGTGTTGCCATCATTTCCACCCGTATTTTGTACACGAGTCTCCCTCGTCTGATTTTGCATGAACTACAAGAAGCTCCTAAACATTCCATCATTCATCGTTTGCCCGGTAACGTTGTTTACAGGAGGAATATTGCCTTCCTGTTGCACGTTCTCCTGGTTTGTGACTAAAGGTTGTTCCACAGTATCATATACTCCATTGTTAACGTTCTCGGCTGTCATTCTCAAATACTGCCATAAAATAAGGGTTAATTAAATAAATTAACATATCACATAATATTCCTATATTATGACTGACCAACAAATAAGCTTAGGTAGGACACACTAGCGAAGGATTTACTCGTCTCTGCCCTCCTAGTTCTATTCCCCGATCTTCGCCAGAGACCATATTCCTAAGCTCTGATACCAACTGTGACGCCCCCAAAATAGGTATACATCACCCATTCTGAGTCGCCAAATACATGGTACAGAAACAAATACAACTTCATTATAATAATTGTCGTGCAAAATACGACAACACAAATATTGTGAGTTTAAATACAAATATTATCTTCTAGACAATATCCACACTCAAATAAGTCCTCATTACAATTATTGAAACACTATTTTACAAAATAATGAGGACTGCTAACACAACTGACTGGAAATATCACTCCACACCCCGACTAGTTCCCGCTATATTCTCGCCTCCTGAGAAACATGGAACAAAAAGGAAAAGGGTGAGCTCAACTAGCCCAGTAAAGAATATTATGACTAAGATAATATACAACAAATTATCGTTAGTCTTCAACAGGGAAAAATCTGATAAAATATAATAGACAACAAGTTTTAGATCAACAACTGCAGCGGAAACAACAAACCATTAGAAGAGTCAAGTAGAGAAAGAATTCTACTATCTTCTAAGATTTAAAAGTCCATCATCAATATTTTATCCCTGTAACATCAATCAATATACATCTTGAATCAAATATTCATCTTTGCACTACAAGCTAAAGATATTCATTTGTAACACCAGTCGGTCATGTTCATCTCAACACCTGTTCATCTTTGCACTACGGGCCAAAGATATTCATCAGTTAATCATTCATCCTTGCACTACAGGCCAAAGATATTCAGTAATATCATCATTTAGGACTGAGGATGATGAAAAATTATCTTAAAGAAAATAAATCCAATGAGACAGAAGGACAAATATTAGGGATTCGTATTATAGTTTATCCAAGTACAATAATACTCCATAATAACCAATTGTGAAGGAGAATTCAAAAATAAATATCAAAACATGGATACAATCAAAGATAGTAACCATGATAGACATCTTGGACAAAAAGAAAAATTTTTATTTTTCGGTGAATAGTGTCGTATTCGTGAATAGTGTCGTATACGTGAATAGTGTCGTATATGTGAATAGTAACCCCGACACAAAAAGTTCCAAATTTGATAAAAACTCGTATTAATATTTCAGTATAATGATATTGAAGAAAATAATATCATTTAAGAAGAAAATAATATTCCTTACCTCAAAATATCAGTACTTCTGATCGGAATATCGGTATAAGGCTGAAGAAAACTTGCACTGATGAATAGAAACTCACAAAGTATCTAAATACTTCCAAAATACACTCAATAATCTAGAGAGAGAAAGAGAGAAAATTTATTTCTGGTGTGATTTTTAATTCTAACTTAGCCCTCTATTTATAGGAAAATGTTAGCACGCCGAAGCAGACTTAACCTGCAACCTGATGGCTTCACCTGCTACTATTCCCACCCACCACATTTGAATAAAAATCTCAGCACATTTTCACCAACCAAAAGTGGGGCCCACCAATTCTAGAATTTTCTGCCAAAATGACAAATTCCGCAACTTCTACAATTTCTAAACCTGTCATCTCGTAAAATTCATAACAAATCATATGTACATTTTTAAAGGTTCAAAATTTGTGGACATATACTCAACTTATATATGAATAACATATCCAAAAATTACCACGATCCAACGGTCGGATTAAAAATTATAACTCCCGCAATATTTCTCAAAAATCCTGATTTGATTTTTAATACCTCAATTCCGATAAAAATACTGATAAAACACCTCAACATTAACTCCTTCATTTTTAACCACAATAAATATATCTAACATTTATATCCACATAGAATAAATATTTCCTTATCATATGAATCAATAATTAATTATTCACAAATAATATTACAGAATCACATTTATGACAACCAGGCCGTTCCCAGGAAAGAGGGGGTTTTCCAATAAGGATTTCTCCTTACTAGCTCACAATTAGATGACCAAACCTCTCCTTAGACAGAACTTTCTAGACATTACCAATAATGCTATCTAATAATATTATTCAAATAATATGAATTATTGATTTGATAATGGAAAATACTATGCAGCAACAATTATTGAAACAACAATAATATAAAATATCAACGCAGCAATTATTGAATCAATAAAATAAAATATTGAACAGTAACTACTGTAACAATTATTGAGTAGTGCCTTCTTACATAAGAATCAATAATTGGTGCAATACCGTGTGCTACTGTATTTTAACCACCAGGTATTCTAACAGTATTAACAGTAACAACTACGCCGTTAATTATAAACAACTTATACTTGTCGTTTTCTTCATCCAATCGCTTTCCGTTATGGGGCCCACATAAGGCTGCGTCATCGTACGAATATTTCCCGACAGCAAGAATATTCCACGACCAAACGAATATTCACTGACCAAAAATGAATATTTTATAACCACTTGCTTATTTGAAATATTTGCGCATTTTAACCATAACTAACCACATTAATCAAATTAACCCTTTCTATTGCATTTTAACCATAACTAACCACTTTAATCAAATTAACCCTTTCTATTTCAAAATAATAAATAGAGGAAATTTAATTTCATTTATTAATAAGTTGGGGTCTTACAAAAACTATTTCGATTGATATCCGAGTTATTGCTAGAAGTCTATGCTACTTGATTCAGCTAGACGGATATTGAAAGATGTTCATGAAATTCAAGCGTTCTTTGTCAAATTATACCAAACCAAATTGTTTTGGTGTGGATTCAAATGTAAAGAAACTGAGGTGAATAACCCTATAAAAAGGGACATGTTATCGGAGACAATGGTTTTGAAAGTAACACATATAGTCGTTACGATGTTATGATGTAATACGTTGTGCACGACGTAGTGGTACGATAGGCTGATCACCTAGAGTACTTGCAGAGGGTGTTTTCAGTCTTTGTGATTGATAAACATTTTGCTAAAAGGGTTTAAAGTGTGAAGTACCAGGGGTGAAGCACTATTAAACCTAGAGATGAGTTCATGGTCTTGTGACCCCTCAACATGATTGGATAATCTTTTAAAATCATGAGTTATTCATACTGCTTCCTAATTATTGAGCAATTGTGGAATATTCATGTTATTCTGAAGTGAATGGGGAAAGGAGGATGTTCCTTTGAAAGAAGTAAGTTGTAGAATGTAACATCTAATGATCAATATATTGAACAAGTAAGAAAAGAAATTCTGAAACAAGAAGGGGAGGAGTAAATTGAGGAAACTATAATAATTCCAAGAAAGAAATGAAATTCTGATGAGAGAAGGGATGAAGTTATCAAAGGAAAATGTAAAACTTTTAAAACAGAAAGATGTGAAGAATGTGATGATATTAGAAAGATCTTTATGCAAATAATTTGGTTATAGAATCTAATGGAAGATTGAAGATTAGCATAAAATGTATTTTGATTAATCAAATGAATGAAGATTAGTAAGATGGAATTTTGAGGACGAAATTCTTAGAAGAATGGGTGAATGTGATAACCCGAATACTTACAAGATAGTGAATTATGAAGTATATGATTTTGACGAGTAGAATATATGGTAATGATCCTTAGAAAAAGGAAATAAAAGGGTTAATGAATATATAATAATCAAAATATATTTGAGTTTGAGTGAAAGTTATGAGATAAAGCTTGCAATAATTTATTAAGAAAATGAATTGAATAGGAATTATTAAACCTATATTAAAGTGATGCATTGAAATTATTCAACGATAAAATTTTGAAAGAGAGCAGATAAAAACCGAATAAGGGAGGTTGCGTTGATTCCGAGGACGGAATCCTTATAAGAAGGGAATGATGTGACAACCCATATTTTCAGAAGTTATTAAATAAGAATTTAATAAATAAAATTCTTATTATCAGATGTATCTATTTTAGATTATGTGGTTTGGTGGGTAGAAATTTGTTATGCATGAGGTTTAATAGTTAATTTAACTATTGAAGAAATTAAAAAGAATTGTTATGAAAAGGAAATTAACTATATTATATTACTTAATTTAATTAAGTTGAAATTATATTATGAAATAATATAATTTGATGGTTATGCCTTGTTGACAATGTAAATGTTTTGAATTAAATTCATGAATAATGTGAGTAATTCACTTAATTTAAATAATAAATTAATATAATTACTTTAATAAAAATGAGAAGGTAATATATTGCATGAAAATGTACTATGTTAATGTATTACGATAGTGAATTTCGTAAATAGTGAAATATTTATTAAATGAAATAAATATTTTAGTTAAAATGTTTATAGAATAAAATGAATATTCGATGAAAATTATTAGAGAATAATTTATTTAAGTACGATAATATTGATTAAATAATTTTATAATCAGTGCGTACTTTATTATGCTAATGGAATGGAAATATTCTAATTTAATTAAATAATTAAATTAGAGGATTAATGATTTGTTAAATAAATTATAACTATATTAGCTAATTAAATATTGTGTTGGCTAAATAAAGATTATAATGTAATTGGGTAATGTGTGACATAAGTACTATAGGATAAGAGAATTATAAAAATAAAATAGAAAGGGTTTTAAAGTGTGTCAACCAAACAAGGTCTTATAACCTTTGGTATATTGTAACTGCTGAGACCCTTAATTTATTTGGGCATAAACCGTTTGTCAGTTTTTATGTTCCGCATTATTTTGCTAAGTCTAAATAATAGAGAGAAAGGGGAGCCTTATAGAGGGTTTGAGAGATAAAGAAATTTTATGTGGATTAAGAAGAGAAATCCTGAGAATCAAGAGGGAAAAAGAGGTGTAATCATGGTTTCCTAATCATCTTCTAACCAATCTAAAGAAAAAATCAAAGGTAACAACTTGGTTGTACAATCTATTTTTCTGTTCTTATATATATTTATCTGTAAATGGATTTTGGTAGAGGATTTGCTAAGAATTGATGATATACTTGTTAATAGATGTGTATAATCTAGTATATAACCTCTGTAATGGGTTTTGTAGTAATCGGATTGGTGTAAATATGTTAAGAGATAAAGAACTTGTGTTTTGGCATAATATGTACAAGATGGTTTATTTTAGACCCAAAATTGATTATTAAATCATGTGATAAACTGTAAATAGATGATAGTTTGTATTAATACATTGAGAAATGAAAAGAATGCAAATTGAATGAATAAATTTGGTTAAGAAACGAATTCGTAGTGAATAGTAAACATGTTAAAACATATAAAACTAATATGAATATGATTTTTGGGTCAAGATTTAGGTTGGTTAATGGTTCTGTAAATTGTTGATACTTTGGTATGTTGTAATTCTATGAATTACGAATCCATAGAATCGAAAAAAGACTAATTTGGATGTGTATCGCTCAAGTTATGAAGATTAGAAGGAGAAAAAGTTCAAAAATCGCGAGAATAGTAAACTACAGAATCTGGCTCTACTAACGGGCGCAACTGCGCTGTGCCCTAAGTCTTTTGGGTTGCAGCTTCCCTCTAGGTCGTAGATGCACTGTGTCCAAGGCTTAATTGGGTGCAGCTGCGCTCTAGGTGTGTCAGGTGTGACTGTTTTGACCTCCTGTAGTAAAATATCCATAACGTTTTCATATAAACTCCGATTAAAGAGATTCAATATGATCCGGAACAAGGAAGGATAGACCTATAACTTTCATTCTTTAAGGTTTTTGATTTGAGGTCGGGAACAGGGGTCAAAACTATCATCTTTGGGACTGATGTGTATTTGGAGGCAATTGGAGGGTGTTGGGCATGCACGTATGCAAGTGTAGTGCTTCTGACGATAAAAGATATTTTTATAAGTTATAAAACATGAATATTATGAATTATAATAATGCTTAACATTAATAAATGATGTATTAGATAAGTTGTGTAAGCATACTAAGCATATACAAGAGAGACAAATAGGGCATGTGACGAATAAATGGCGAAACATTGTGACAAGTGTTAAGGAAAGTAAAAAGTGTCTTAAGTCAAATGAAATGAATATTATAAGATATGAAATGGGGTTAATATAAAACTAAAAAGTAATCCTAGCAAGACTTAAACACTTGAATGAACTTCGGGTGTGACCTAAGAAGAAATATAGTGAGATATAAGTCGAAAGTTAACACAATCAAATTGAACATTGTGTATTGATAATAGGAAGGGTTATGAGATATAGAGTAAAGTTTACATTACAACTACTATGCATTGCTATGTAACTAATAGTTGATGTGCATGATTATATAATTGTGTAGGGCACGTGAAGTGCAGATAGCTGTAAGCTATTAAACTATTATTGGTAAACAATGATCAAGGCAAGTCTTTCAGTTCCTATTTGCTATGTGAACTTGATGATGAACTGTTTTAAATCTTTTTTGCAAAGGGAATGATATGTTATATATATGTTAAAAGTATGAAACGTTAAAGTCAATTTATGACTACGTTGGTTAAGTAATGAATGCTGATTGAGTAAGGAACTCAATCTTTATACCTTGTTATATGAACTACAACATGTATGTTATGTTAGTTCAATTTTTATGAAATGTATGTTGAGCATGTTATTATGTGCTACGTGATGCATGAAAACTATTAGATTTTGCTAGGCTGTCGAGCTCAACCTTGCAAATAACCACTTTTGCAGGTTAAGTATACAAGGTAATGTTATGTGCTACTTAAAAAATATGAATCAGATGTAATGCATGAAGATTTATATACTTTGGTTGAGTTGTTATTATTTGAACCATGTTTAAGGTTCCGAATAATGTATGATGCTTAATAGATGTTGAGTTATAAAGTTTAAGTTTTGTTCGTTGTAGAAAGGGTATTGAACCTGGATGTAAATTTTATTTATTAACTCTGATAAATTGAGTAATAAACTAAGTATGGTTCAAAGGTAGGTAAAGATAAATGTTTTAAGAAACGTACTTGATAAATCACAATAGTTATGTAATAATAAACTGTAAAGTTTGAGTTATTTGATATGTAAAGGTTATCGGATTGAAATGTAAGATTTTATATAATAACTTTGATGAAGTGAATCATAAAATAACTTGATTCATAGATGTGTAAATGATTAAGGTTTTGATTAAGGGAATTGAAGTAAGAAGACAAAAAAGTTTAAATTTTTCCGCATTTTATTAAGTTTAACATCAAATAATGATGTAAAATCAGAAGTTAGACATATTATTAATGACCGAAGTCGATAGTTGAATTGTATGAATTTTAGAGTCGTTACACTTAGAGCCCTAATTTACTACTCCCAGTCCCTACTTTTGGAATGAAAGTACCATTCAGAAAAACAAATCAAATTATGAACTAAGTTTCATTCAAAAAATTTACCTAAAGTCGGAACTCGGAAGAGAGGTCGAGCCGTCAAGGTTGAAGAATAGATTCGCAGAGTCGTAGGGAGAGAGGCCGAGGCGCGGAGCAGCCGGAAGGTGAGAGTGTGAAATGGTGAGACCATGAGAGGCGAAGGCCAGAGACTGAGACAGAGAGAGGCGGAGAGGATCTGAGGACTGAGATAGACGGTTGTAGTCGGTCAACAAAAGTGAAACTGAGAGTCGAGAGGAAAGAGGTTTCAGATCTCTAGTTTTGGGAATAACGAGAAGAAGATTAGATAACCTAAATGAAACCCTGAATTGATAAATAAAAAATTAATATGGGGGAGCGGGGAAATGAAAATAATCGACCATTACTATAAGAGAAAAGAGTAGGCAGAAGACCAACCGGTGAAGAACACCATGGGAGTGGCAGCAAGCAACACCTTTACACAGCTTGAGGAGGAAGCTCTGGACGAGGGAAGGGAGAAGAGGGTTATGCTGAGCTGCTTCTTCTTGTTCTTGTTATTCATTCTCTTGTTCTTTTTCACCTCTATGTTTTTTACATACATAACGTTTTTTTTTAAAAACGTTATAAGATTAAAACCAAAAATTGCCACTCCATTAACCCACAACGTTTTTGCATATTTAGCTACAACATTTTGTCAAAAAACGTTGTAAATAAAAACACCACAACGTTTTTTATAAAAACGTTGTTGTTTATGTGTCATCTTTTTACTGTTTTGTAGTAGTGAACGTCAAATAATTAAGGACAAATGAAAAACTTTAAAATATCCTATATTAAGGGACGGGGCGAGTATTACATACCAATACATTTATGATATTTAAATTTAAATTTGATAGAACATAATTGAGACTCGAAATTAGATCCTAACATTATCCTTGTCATAATTGTAGGCCATAACAAGCAATAAGTCTCAAATCAAATTAAAACAATGTCATGATCAAGAATTAGGCACAAAAAAGTAAAAGAAATTAAAGTTGGCCAACAACTCTTTAACTAACGGAACACCTGATATTACTCTTTGAAAAGGTCAAACGCTGAAATACTAGACATAGTTTCTTTGCTTTATAATACAATGAACAACGAAGTCTTAAAAAACATCCAATTATAAATCACAACCTCACCCTTGCAAATACACAAATACATATTTATGGTTAAAATTAAAATATTACATATATCAATACATTAATAATCCGCCGCCGCCATGTTCTCATCGGCTTAGAAGTGGAAACCACCGTTCGCGGAAGTCGGACTGATAAGAGAGCAAAAACAAGAGAAGCACAAGAAGAAACCCAACACCCCAAGGAGTTCCACCAGCCCTCTGAAGGGAGTCTTTTTCCGGTAATGGCACGAAAAACGGAGACCGGATAGTGTCAAAGTTGGAGAGCAGGTGCACTACTAGTAGAAGTAGCAAAGGTGAGAGTATGAGGGCTAGTTTGATTTGATCAAAAAAGCCCTCAAAAATGGACTCATAGTTCATGTACCATGAGAAGCTTATGAACATGAACAATATTACAAGGAAAAAACACAAGTGTACTGCCAAAGGAGGTTGAGAATGAGAAGGAGAAGAAGAAGAGTAATCTCTAGACATTTCAAGCTACAAAGGTATTACTACTCAATGGGGTTGGAAAAGAGAGAGACTAGTTTATTGTAGATTGCTTGGTTTTGAAACACATTTGTGACTATATTTTGTGGTGAACATGGCTTATATATATAGTGGTTGTCTTTGAGTTTTAGATCCTTCAACTTTGTTGATTTAAAGGAAACTTTACTAATTTCAATCGCTTTCATGTAGCGTGGCAAACACTTCAATTGATAAAGGACTACATAAGTAGGAAGTGACCTTAGGAATGCCCTCCATTTAAAAGTAATTTTAATATTGTCTTAAATGATATGATATTAAATAAAAATTAGAAATATTTTTTAAATATATAATTTACAATATTTATTATTATATTGACTAAAAATAAAAAAAATTTGAGTTTGAAAATGTCTTAAGTTGATTTCAAAAAATTAATAATAATCTTTTATTTTAAAATAAAAAGAATATTTATCTAATACAAAAGTGTTATTAATGCCACTCATTTATGATAATATTTTTGACCGAAGATCTGAAACTCATATTCTTATTCAAATATCATTTAAAATTTTATTTTCTATTTAATTTTTTTAGATATCATAATTAGTATACTAATATGTTATTATAAAGAAAGAAAATGAATAAAAAGAAAGACAAGAAAGGGGTAAAATTGAATGGACGCGAATACTGCGTTGTTTGATTTCTTGTATGTTTAGGCGCGTGAGGCTTATATTTTCCTTCATGGAGAAGTTGTGACTTGTGAGAACTACAAAAAGAGGACTTTGAGCTAGTCACTTTATTACATATATATGGTTGGATTATTCTCCTTTTGATGATCTAGTTGCCAAATAAACCCAATGGCCGGTGGGATTTTGACATGGCTCAGATTTTATAAAATACAAAGTCGACGACTTATAAGCTGACAAGTGTCACCGACCCTCCAGATCTTGAGGTGACCATATATATATATATATATATATATATATATAGAGAGAGAGAGAGAGAGAGAGAGAGAGAGATTATATGTATTTAAATATGGGTGTGCATGTACATGAAACTAGGTAAGATTTGGCAAGGAGAGAATGCATTATTGTAAAGCATAAGGTTGGGAATCCATGTGATGCTTTAAGGTTTTTTGTGCTTTATCTATTTTAATTTTTATATATAATACACATACATGGTCGATGTATATAATAAATTGTGGCTACGCAATTATTTCTGATCTTTATATCTATGTCATCTATTTATAAAGTTTAATTCTATGAATGCGATATAAAAAATAAATACTACTATCGCAATACTCTTTTGCATAGACAAGTCTTCTACCACAATACAATATATGATAGAAAAGTTGTATTTTTAAAACGTAATCGTCAAATCTTATAATGAACTGTGCAAGATATGATGAATATATAAATCATATAACTATAATTTTTTATGAATAGACTCTCTCTCTACATATATATATATTTATATATGTATATATACTTGTATATATGGGTGTGAAAAATAAAATGAATACAGATTAAAAGAAACAAGGATTTGACACGGGTATTTCCTGTCCTTAAGGTGTTTATTGCCCCTTACCACTAAGGTTTGCTAAAGGCTACTAGCAATTAACCTCCAGGATATATGTCAAGTCTGTACTAGTTCTTAGCAATAACAACTCACTTTGAACCTCAATATATGCTACTGTGTAAAGATGATAGAAGGAAGAAGATGAAGACTATTCAGTTTCATAACTGAAATGTGATTAAAGAATCATTTGTAAAATAAATGATATAATAATCACATATCAGTTTTGCATCCCATAATGATTAAACAAAAAACTGTTTCACCATTACTGAAGTTTATTAATTCTGGTTCAATGCTAAAAAGAGCCTATTGGCTCGGGCGAAGTGCGCCTAAAGCGCCAATGCGACTTTGCGAGCCGAACCCGCACCACGGTTCCCGGGTCGCAAGACGTGGGCGCGGGCGGGTGGTGCTTTGCACCATGTCATTGTGACAAACTCCAAGCCTTTCCTTTAGTACCACTAGTGAATTAAACTATTCCACATATACTTATAAAGTATTAAATAGTTTTATTCCTACTCAATGTGGGACTTAAAGAAAATAGTTTTCTTAAACAACAATGAACCTTTTCATATTCTCCACTTTGGATACAATTAAAACACAATATATAATTTCTACTTAAATCATATATTACTCTCTATTAATCTCCTTTTAATAGGATTATCAAATGCATTTTTAATTTAATATAAATTCAATCAATTAATGGGTCTAAATTAATTCCCAAATTGATTGAAACAGAAAAGTGCATTAACAGGGTGTCTTTCTTGCTCTGGTCAATTAACTTTCTTTTATTGACGGAGATTCAGATCAGGCATTGGCTTTGTGGTCGAAATGTTAAACTGATTTATATGATCTTAGAAAACGAAGATAACAGATTATTTAAGTCAAGCATTGGGAAAAGAATATTCTTTATTTGAAGATGAAACAATATTATCAAAGACTGACACCTAACTAAACTGACCCAATTGTTACTATTTTAATCTATTTGCTTATAAACAATATTGTGTGGATCCACTGTCTTCTCTCCATAAAGTTTTAAGATAATTAAAGTAGTAATCCACCAAATTCAGTGATGACATCTCTCAAAACTATGTCTGTTTGGTAAATAACAGCTTTATTTATTAAACTTTCTTATGTTACAAAATAAACATTCTTTAGTGATTTTTTGTATAAAATAATTAAGATTCTTAAATTTGTCATCATAATATAATTATTATATCAGATTAATCTTAAACTAATAACTAGACCTAACAATATAGTTTGTTAACAATTGGGTCAACCCATATTAACTGGAACCAAATGGGTTGGTTAACTATTTTTATTTATTTGGGTTGGTTAAAGTTTGGAACCATATTTTAAAAAAGAAATATAGTTCCAACCCGGTTAACCATTTTTCGACCCATATTTTATTCCAAATCCAAATCAAAAAAATTTTCCACTCATATTTATATATTCAAGAAGGTCAACCACCCACCCCACCTAACCCACCCCCACCACCCTCACCCACACCTACACCCACACCCACACCCACACCCAAATCCAAACCCAAAAAAAAATATTATTATGTGATTATGTATACACCCCTTACCACCATCCCTCCCACCCCACCCCACCCCACCCCACCCCACCCCACCAACCTCCATCAAACCCCACCCCCACACACACCCAAAAAAAATAATATTATGTGATTATGTATACACCCTTTACCCCCCACCCAACCCCACCCCCACCCCCACCCCCCCAACCCCACTCCTCACCCCCACCCCCACCTATACCCAAAAAAAATAATATGTATACACCACCCACCCCACCCCCACCTCCTACCCCCATTCACCCCACCCCCAACCCACCCCACCTACCTACCGACCCACACACTCCACCCACCCCCACACCCTACCCCCCACTCACCTACCCACCCACCCACCTATTCACCCACTCTATCCCACCCACCTATCCACCCCAACTCCCACCCCTACCCTACCCACCCACCCACCCACCCACCCACCCAACACTCCCTCTCAAGAAAAAATAATATTAAACGATTATTTATACACCACTCACCCCACCCACCCCCGACACCCTACCCACCCACCCACGCACCCACCCAACCACCCAACATTCCCACTCACCCCACCCACCCACACACCCATTCACCCCACCTACTAACCCCCACACCCTACCCCCCCACCCACCCACCTTGTAAGACCCCAATTTATTATAAATAAAATTGAATTTCTTCTATTTATTATTTTTTTGAAATAGTATGGGTTGAATTGATTAATGTGGTTAGTTATGGGTAAAATGCGTAAATATTTTAAATAAGCAAATGGTTATAAAATATTCATTGTTGTCATGGAATATTCGTTTGGTCGTGGAATATTCTTACTGTCGGGGAATATTCGTACGACGGCGCAACCTTGTGTGGGCCCCATAACGGAAAATGATTGGATGAAGAAAACGACAAGTGTAAATAACAGCGTAGTTGTTACCGTTAATACTGTTAGAATACCCGGTGGTTAAACTACAATAATACGCGTTGTTGCACAGTAGCACACGGTATTGCACCAATTATTGATTTTTACGTAAAAAGGCACTACTCAATAATTGTTACAGTAATTACTGTTTAATATTTTATTTTATTGATTCAATAATTGCTACGTTGATATTTTATATTATTGTTGTTTTAATAATTATCACTACACAATATTTTTTATTATCAGATCAATAATTCATATTATTTGAATAATATTATGAGATAGCATTATTGGCAATGTCTAGAAAGTTCTGTCTAAGGAGAGGTTTGGTCATCTAATTGCGCGCTAGTAAGGAAAAATCCTTATTGGAAAGCCCTCCCTTTCCTAGGAACGACCTGGTTGTCAGTATTGTGATTTTGTAATATTATCTGTGAATAATTAATTATTAATTTATATGATAAGAAAAATATTTATTTTATGTGGATATAAATGGAAAAAATTGTTAATGTGACAATTATTGAAAATTGATATTTTATTTTTTCTGATAAAATAATTCATTTAAATATATTATTATATTATAATAATATAATAATGGTGATATTTTTATAATGAATATGGGATATATGAATAAATGAGGAGGAAGAGTATTTTTGTTACTAAAAATATGTAAAACATGTTTTTCATGTTTGTGGATCCCATTTCTTAACTGAAATTTGATTATAGCCTGTAAAATCGTCCGTATGTGGATTTCGGTCAATTTTTGTTTGGAATTTAGAAAAACTTAAACTTACAAAGTTGTAGAAAATTGAATTTCCTATAGAATAGACATATGATTCGAATTTTTCTGATAAAAGGGTTATTTATTATGAATTATTGAAGTTCCAGAATAATTAATTTTTGGAGTTTTAAATAATTTTAATAACAAAAACGTTTTTGGTGAGGTGAGCCACTCGGTGGCTGATGTTTTGGGCAAAAGAAGGGTGCGTAGGAAATTTTAAAAAAATATATTAATATTTTATTAAATTTTCTACTTTGGTGTTCTAAGCATTTTCCTATAAATAGGGTGCATAGGTTAGAATTAAAAATCACACCAGAAACTAAATTTTTCTCTCTATATATTATCGAGCGTATTCTTGTGAGTATTTCATACTTTGAGTGTTGCTATACGGTGCAAGTTCCTTCAGCACTATAACCAGTATTCCAGTTAGAAGTATTGTCCTTTGGAGGTAAGTGATGTTATTTTTTTTTTGTATAAATGATATTATTTCTTTCAATATCATTATGCAGGAATATTAGTAAGATTTTTCTTGTGAAATTCTTGTCTTTTAGTGTCGGGGTTACTATTCACGTATACGACACTATTCACGTATACGGCACTATTCACGAATACGACACTATTCATAAAAAAATTAAATTTTCATTTTTTGTCCAAGGTATCTATTATGGATACTAGCTTTGATTGTATCCATGTTTTGATCTTCATTCTTGAAATTTACTCCACTATGGTTATTTATGAAGTATTTTTGAACTTGGATTGTTTAAAGTACGAATCCTTAATATTTGTTCTTTTGTTTCACTGGATTCGTTTTCTTTAAAATATTTTTTTCATCATCCTCAGTCCTAAATGATGATATAACTGAATATCTTTGGCATGTAATGCAAAGATGAATGATTTTTTTTATGAATATCTTTGGCCGTAGTGCAAAGATGTACAAGTGTTGAGATGAACATGACCAACTGATGAATATCTTTGGCCTGTAGTGCAAAGATGAATATTTGATTCCAGATATATATTGATTGATGTTACAGGGATAAAATAATGACGATGAACTTTTAAATTCATATATAGAAGATAGTAGATTTCATTCTCTACTTAACTCTTCTAATGAATTATTATTTTCGCTGCAAATATTGATTTAAAATTTGTTGTCTATTGTATTCTATTATATTTTTCCCTGTTGAGGACTAACGATAATTTGTTCTATATTATCTTAGTCATAATATTCTTTACTAGGCTAGTTGAGCTCACCCTTTTCCTTTTTGTTCTATTTTTCTTCTCAGGAGGAGAGAATGTAGCGAGTACTAGTCGGGGTGTGGAATGATGGTTCTAAAAGTTGTTTTAGTAGTCCTCACTATTTTGTAAAATAGTGTATCAATAATTGTAATGAGGACTTATTTGAGTGTGGATATTGTCTAGATGACAATATTTGTATTTTAACTCACAGTTTGTGTGTTGTCGTATTTTACACGACAATGGCATTAATAAAGTTGTAGTTGTTTATGTACCATGTTTTGGCGACTCAAAATGGGTGATGTATACCTATTTTGGGGGCGTCACAATTGGTATCAAAGCTTAGGGATATGATCTCTGGCGGAGATCGGGGAATAGAACTAGGAGGGGAGAGACGAGTAAATCCTTCGCTAATATATCCTACCTAAGCTTATTTGTTGGTTGGTCAAAGTATAGGGTTATTATGTTGCATGTTAATTTTTTTAATTAACCCTTGTTTTGTGGCAGTATTTAAGAATGACAGCTGAGAATGTTAACAGTGGAGTAAAAGAGACCGTGGAGACACCTTTAATCACCAACGAGGTGAACGTCCAATAGGACGACAATGTTCCTCCTGTAAACAACACTGAGCAGACGATGAACGATGAGATGTTTAGAAGCTTTTTGCGGTTCACTGAAAACCAGACGAAGGAGACTCCTGTTCAAAATACAGGTAGAAACAATGGCAATGCACAGCTGGTCACAGCCAAACAGTTCAAAGAGTTGGGACCACCAGAATTCTGGGAAAAGTCGGATCCGATTAAGGCAGAAACGTGGGTCAAGTAAATTACCAAGATATTCGATGTCTTGGGATGCACGGAGGAACAGAAGGTTCCATTCGCCACTTTTATGTTCCGTGGCGAGGTAGACTACTGGTGGGAGTCTATGAAGCGTACCCAGCCTGCCGCACTCAGCATGTCTTGGAAAACGTTTCAAAACTTTTCAATGACAAGTACTTTTCTGAAAGTATTCGCCATATGAAGGAGGTGGAGTTTATTAGATTGGAGCATAACAACATGACGATGTCCCAGTACGAGGCGAAGTTCGCGGAGTTATCCAAGTTTGCACCTCATTTGGTGGAGAATGAGGAACGTATGACACAGATGTTTCTGAGAGGTTTGAAACCCGACATACGTCAGTATCTCATTTCTCATAAATTTTCTCTATATTCAGATGTTGTCAATAGGGCTTAATTATTAGAGCGAGATAACGAGTACGTTCAACCGAGGGACCACAACCAGGGTAATACCAGTGACAGCAGTCATCGGAGCAACGATAACCAGCGGGGAAAGAAAAATACGGACAAAAGCGGTAACTACTCTGGTGGTAATTGTTGGTCATTTTATCGATCAATATATGCGTGCAAGTATACACGGTCAACAAGTAATAAAGAATAAGTAAAGTATCGTTCCCACGGAGAATTAACTAATAAAGTTCACCAAGCACTAGCCCATAACCATTTTAGTCTTATTTAAACGAATGATATTATATTTTATATTTAAACTATTTAATTAAATAAACCTAACTATTCCTAGAGTGAGACTAGATAATGAAGACCTGAGATCACAATTTCATCTATTGACTCATTCAAATCCACACATTTCATGTTAAGCCAAACTAATTGTACCGGATTGTTAGTCAAGAACGCGAAAGTAAAGTATATCTATCTCTCAATGTACCATACCCATATCACATATAATCCACAATTGATAGAATACACATGAACACCCACATTACCTAAACCACTATATGTCTATGTGATTTACAAATAAATAGGATTTAAGCCCAAGTTCTCAATTAACTACGAGTGGTACTTCGGTATATGTCTATCCTAAGCACAAATCATACATCCAATCACAATGTAGAACATATAATCACAAGCTAATAAGATCATATCTAAACCCATACGTCGTCTCTCGAGTCCATATGGGTTATCACAGTAATTGATGGTCAATCAACTAAGCAAATAAGCATGAATATTAATAGACAATCCCATAGTAATTAATAAGGCTAACAATGAAACATATCAGAAATAACAAATCCATAGAATCCATTGCAATCTCAGAATTGAGTTTAAATCATAGTTGAATCAAATCTATCATCCACATATTGAATAAACATCACAAGATTACAAATAAAAATCAAAGAGAGGATAAAAGTAGAAAATTGTAGTGCAAATCTGTTCTCCTGCTCCAAGATGGAATCTCTGATGCTTTCCAATTACTTCAAGTCTTCAATCTAATCCAACCTAGAAAGTACCTACACTAATCTACTCTAATCTATTATTGAAATTGACGATAGAAAGTAACGATAGCTACGTGATCCCCCAAGGGGTAGAATCTCCCTTACATACTGAAAATACGTCTAATATATAAACCCTAATTCCACTCCCCTCTCAGTTACACAAATTAAAATAAAGTCAGCAGCTTCAGTCAACATCGCGCGCGGCCGTGCGCTGTCCCTTCGTAATCCTCGCGCAGGCGCGCGTGTGTAAAGTAGGCTCTGTCCGGGTGCTTGCGCAGGCGCGCGTGTTGAAACCTGTATAGCCGCGCGGCTTCTGCAGTTTGAATTCTCAGGTTCTGCTGCTGCTTCTGTTTTTGTGTCATGCTTGGTCCTTCCTTTGTCCATCCGCGCTTAGTCTTCTGCTCCACTTAATCCTCATGCCACGCATATACCAGCTTGTGCCACACTTCATGCGTCCATTCGCCTCGTGCCTTCTAATTCCACCAAATTAGGCCGTTTCTTGCACTTTTTCACCAAAAGGAGTTTTAAGTATATGCAACGCAAAATAACATGAAATGCAACTAAAAATACACTAAAATGTACTTGAGATGGCCATAGTTCGCGTGAATTGGTATTCAATAAGTAGGTATAAATCCCACTTATCAAATACCCCCAAACTTGAACTGTTGCTTGCCCTCAAGCAATGCATACTAATGAACAATAAAAATACAACTATATTACTATGCAACTAAACTATGATGCAACTAGTCTCACATTGTTCCCGCTATCACAGAAATTCAGTCCAAAATGCCTCAACGAATTTTTCCACGTTCAAGAATACAGATTCAAACCAAACTGCAGGCATAATGTCATGCACTCAGATAATTCATAAATGCTGTAGAGATGCTGTGTGTGTGTGTGTTGTGTTCACCAAAACTTGATTTAAGCAAAGAATACACATGCTGAATTACTCAAAACAGAAAATTATAGTTTAAATCAAGACTCATGTATACATATGCAACGAAGACTATTCCAACATATCAAAACAAACTGAGGTTCAACAATGGGCTTAACAGCCTTATTACTACTCACAAGGGCGATTTTCGCACTGTCCCGCGGTGTTTATTGCTATACTTCTTTTCTTTTTCTTTTTTCTTTTTCACATGACTGTGCAATGCCTCATTCCATTATGCAAACATTGCTAGCCCTTAGCGAGCTTTCAACCAACGACTCCCAGACCATGAAAGACCTTAAGGCGCTAGGTGTAGAGACAATCCCCTCGGGCGTACTTACTCAAGTAGCCAGGGCCCCGAAATGAGACTAGCAACGTTATTGCTATTTGAATTTTTTTTATACATAGCATACCCATATTTTCCTAAAGTTTGAAAATCAATGTTTAAACAGTCTAAGTTCACTTTCCACATATTTCTTTTTTTTTTTGACACTACATTTTCTATCGAGCACTGCAACACATACTTCTTATACCTACTAGTGATTGTGAACACAATCGTGCAAACCGAAAGCATTTAAACAGCAACATGAATTTCATCGTGTAAAACATTATAGCTAGGTTCATATTATCCAACATACTCAAAAATCTTTCAAAATTCACTATCATCATTGGCTAGAAAAAATTTCCATAAAGCTAAACTTTGTGAGACATGCAAACTAAAACATACTAGCACAAGCAATAATAACGAAAACTTAAAAATTTTCTGCAAAATTTTATCTAATACATAAACATGCAAAATTTAACTAAATGAACTATACTAATCATGCAAAAACTATATGCAACTACACTATGACCCCAATACCCCCAAACTTATAATATTCAATGCTCCATTGAATGAAGGTAAAGGGTAACAACAAACTCCCCTAATGATCAGTGGTGCCACCCTCCTCGGGTGGTGAATCTGGTGGTGGATATGGCACTGATGTCCCGAACTGAGGCCACTCTAGCATTGTCCCCTGCTGTGCAAAAGCCTCTCTGCTAGCGACCTTGTCAAACCCGTAGCAAACGCTGCAAAATTATCATACATCGCGACGACCTTCTGCTCTAACCTTCGGAGCTGTCGATCCTCAGCAACAGCATTGGCTTGGGTTGATGTTCCTTCTTTTTCCAAATCCGGTGTCAGGCGCGGCCGTGCGTTCAATGGAGACATGGCGCGGGCGTGCGAGAGCTATTTCTGTACAGACTTGCAACGCGGGCGCGCGGGTTTTCAAGGTATACATCGCGCGGCCGCGCGACCCTGCTTCCTGCAATTCCAATTTGCATCTTCTATAACACAGTGATGACTGCTTTTCAATTCTCCTACATAACAAATCAAACTATCATAATTAAAAATAAAAATGAACTAACAAAAATAATCTAAACAGAATAATTAAAAGGTAGAGATAAAAACAATGGGTTGCCTCCCATCAAGCGCTAAGTTATAGTCAATTAGCTTGACTCTTTTCTTGATAATGTTATCCAATTCCTCTACGATAATCTAGGAACCCTCCATCTATTAGAACTGCAATATGCATTGGGAGGTTCCCCATCATAAGAGTCTTCGGATTGAAGCCACCTAGCATATTTCTTGTACATGAGGTCTCCATTTCTATTGCATCGCCAGGTGCTTCTCCCGTTGCATTTGTGAATAGATTTTTGCATTGAGGCATGAAAGATTCAACGGGCTTTTCTTCTTCTTTTATCTCTTCCTCTGCCCATCATGGTTTGTAAGAGGGCTCATACTCGTAGAAATTCGTACTTTGGATGTGACTACCAAGGGGACATGGGTGTGCAAAGTTCACTGAATTTTTTAATTCTAACTGAGAAGGAGCTTAGGGTATTATACAAGTGAGCTTATGATCTTCATTTTCCATATCCCTAATTATTTCCTCAGTGTCCACTCCTTTCAGTTCATCTAGTGGCATGTACACTTCTGGCTCTCCATCAGTTTCATCGTCCATGTCATAGCACCAATTGTTTGGAAGGCGATTGTTCGAGGTTTCAAACATTTGATCCATATGATTCTGAAGTTTTCGAATTGACCTCTCTTGCTCAATCATCTTCTCCTCAGTTGATGCTACAAACTTGAACCACAAATCCTCCAATCTTGAATTATCTTGTTTAGTTTCAAAATCCATGTATTGAGGACCATTCATTGAGGAGTTAATGAGTTGTTCCATATGTTTGTTAAGATTTTAGCTGGATAACTCCTGACTCATCATCATCTTTTCATGGTCTGCTATGCTTTTTGACATGAATTCCTTCAACCTTGAATTTTCCTCTTGTTGCGTTGAAGGTGGATATGAGAAATCTGATGGATGTGTTGAACTTGGGATGCAGTATTGGTCGGGATAGTTATAACTCCATTCATAATCTGGGTGATACCCCCAACCTTGTTGATAATCAGGATAAACATCGTTGTTGAAGTAATCACCCCCAAACCGCACATGTCCAACCTTGATGTTGCACTGATAACTCGGATGCTCGCCATCACAGTTTTCACATGTAACTACTATCTCTCGAGTGCGTTGGGCTGCAAGAATATCCAACCTCTCCGAAAGTGTTGCAAGTTGTGCTGACAATGTAGAAAATACATTGAGTCCCTCAGTGCTTGTGTCCCTTGGTTGAATCATATTTGCATAAGCCCATTGATAAGCAAAGTCACCCATGCTACCTGAAAAGAGAGAAATATAGGAAGAGAATTAAAATAAAAATAAAATGTTTAAATTAAGACTAATTTGATTGAAATTAATGTTGACAAAAATTTATTAAGCTAATTCCCCGGCAACGGCGCCAAAAACTTGTTGGTCGTTTTACCGATCCATATATGCGTGTAAGTATACACGATCAACAAGTAATAAAGAGTAAGTAAAGTATCGTTCCCACGAAGAATTAACTAATAAAGTTCACCAAGCACTAGCCCATAACCATTTCAGTCTTATTTAAACGAATGATATTATATTTTATATTTAAACTATTAAATTAAATAAACCTAACTATTCCTAGAGTGAGACTAGATAATGAAGACCTGAGATCATAATTTCATCTATTAACTCATTCAAATCCACACATTTCATGTTAAGCCAAATTAATTGTACCGGATTGTTAGTCAAGAACGCGAAAGTAAAGTATAGCCATCTCTCAATGTACCATACCCATATCACATATAATCCACAATTGATAGAATACACATGAACACCTATATTACCTAAACCACTATATGTCTATGTGATTTACAAATAAATAGGGTTTAAGCCCAAGTTCTCAATTAACTACAAGTGGTGCTTCGGTATATGTCTATCCTAAGTACAAATCATACATTCCATCACAATGTAGAACATACAATCACAAGCTAATAAGATCAAATCTAAACCCATACGTCGTCTCTCGAGTCCATATGGGTTATCACAGTAATTGATGGTCAATCAACAAAGCAAATAAGCATGAATCTTAATAGACAATCCCATAGCAATCAATAAGGCTAACAATGAAACATATCAGAAATAACTAATCCATAGAATCCATTGCAATCTCAGAATTGAGTTTAAATAATAGTTGAATCAAATCTATCATCCACGTATTGAATAAACATCACAAGATTACAAATAAAAATCAAAGAGAGGATAAAAGTAGAAAATTGAAGTGCAAATTTGTTCTCCTGCTCCAAGATGGAATCTCTGATGCTTTCCAATTGCTTCAAGTCTTCAATCTAATCCAATCTAGAAAGTACCTACACTAATCTACTCTAATCTATTATTAAAATTGACGATAGAAAGTAACGATAGCTACGTGATCCCCCAAGGGGTAGAATCTCCCTTACATACTGAAAATATGTCTATTATGTAAACCCTAATTCCACTCCCCTCTCAGTTATGTAAATTAAAACAAAGTCAGCAGCTTCAGTCAACGTCGCGCGTGACCGCGCGCTGTCCCTTCGTAATCCTCGCGCGGGCGCACGTGTGTAAAGTAGGCTCTGTCCGGGTGCTTGCGCGGGTGCGCATGTTGAAACCTATATAGCCACACGGCTTCTGCAGTTTGAATTCTCAGGTTCTACTGCTGCTTCTACTTCTTTGTCATGCTTGGTCCTTCCTTTGTCCATCCGCGCATAGTCTTCTGCTCCACTTTATCCTCATGCCACGCATATCCCAGCTTGTGCCTCGCTTCATGCGTCCATTCGCTTCGTGCCTTCTAATTCCACCAAATTAGGTCGGTTCCTGCACTTTTTCACCAAAAGGAGTTTTAAGTATATGCAATACAAAATAACATGAAATGCAACTAAAAACACACTAAAATATACTTGAGATGGGCATAGTTCGCCTGAATTGGTATTCAATAAGTAGGTATAAATCCCCACTTATTAGTAATCGTGGCCATGAAAATAGAAGAAGCGAGTCGGGGGGAGATTTTAAAAAGAGGAGATTCAACAATTACAATGTGAAGACGTCAGCACCAACATCAACTGGTTCTAAAGGAGGAGAACGACCACCAGTTGTATGCTATAAATGCAGGAAAGAGGGACATATCAGCCCAAACTATCCACAACAGTTTAAGGTATGTTATAATTGTGGGAAGGAAGGACATATCGCTCGAGATTGTACTGTAGCGAAACCAAGTCCAGCGGGCATGGTGACTCAAAAGGCTGTCCCAGAAAAGTTAAGGTCAACGGTTCCTGGGAGAGCGTTTATCGTGACTGGTCAAAATGCGAGGAACCCAAACGAGGTGATCACGAGTAATTAGCTAATTATAAATTCTTACGAAGTTTATACCTTACTAGATACCGGTTCTACCCATTACTTTATCTCTCCTGCTTGTGCTCAACGTTTAAACTTGACTCCGGAGAAATTAGACTTTGACTTATCTGTGGAGACTCCGTTAGGAGAAACCTTCATTACATCCACTATTTATAAATCTTGTTTGATCCAAGTTAGCACCATCACATTACCTGTGGACCTTATCTCTTTAAAGATACTTACATTTGACGTAATTTTAGGGATTGATTGGTTAACTACTTATCATGCCAAAATTGATTATTTTCGTAAGGTTGTTAGTTTTCATATTCCTAACCAACCTGTTATGAAAATTTAAGCAACTAAACCACTAAAATCAATCACTGTCATATCAAGCCATAAAGCCATTTGTTTATTGAAAAATAGATGTCAAGCTTTCTTATCTCATATTATGGATTTGAATAAAGACACGTCAGATTTGAATAATATTTCTGTTGTTAGTGAATTTCCTGACGTATTTCCTGAAGAACTTCTCGGTCTACCCCCAGAACGTGAAGTTGAATTTTTTATTGATCTTAAACCTGGTACAAAGCCCATTTCTAAAACCCCATATCGAATGGCACTTAATGAACTTCAGGAGTTAAAGGTCCAACTACAGGAGTTGTTGGACATCGGTTTTATTCGTCCTCTACATCTCCTTGGGGTGCTCCTATTTTATTTGTAAAGAAGAAAGACGAGAGTATGCGACTTTGTATTGACTATCGAGAATTAAACCATGTCACCATCAAGAATAGGTATCCACTACCTCGCATTGATGACATGTTTGACCAGTTGCAAGGAGCACAATTCTTTTCAAAGATTGATCTTCGTTCTGGATATCATCAGCTGAAGATTAGAACTGAGAATATTCCAAAGACTGCCTTTAGAACTCGGTACGGGCATTATGAATTCTTAGTCATGTCTTTTGGATTGACTAATGCTCCTGCGGCTTTCATGGATATGATGAACCGAGTATTCAAGGAATATTTGGATCAGTTCGATGTTGTCTTTATTGATGACATCCTCATATATTCCAAAAGTCATGAAGATCATGAGCACCATTTGAAGCTGGTACTCCAAAGGCTTCGTGAAAACAAGCTATATGCCAAGTTGAAAAAATGTGAGTTCTGGCTTGAGGAAGTATCATTCCTTGGGCACATGGTGTCAAAACATGGAGTATCTGTTGACCCAGCGAATATTGAAGTAATACAAACTTGGGAGCAACCGAAGTCAGTGACTGAAGTACGTAACTTTCTGGGTTTAGCTGGTTATTATCGGAGATTTATGGCAATATTTTCTCAAATTGCTACTCCGTTAACTCAGCTGACTCGGAAAGATACAAAATTCGTATAGAGCGAGGAATGCGAGAAGAGTTTTTAAGAGCTTAAGATGAGACTTATTTCGGCACATGTTCTGACAATACCATCTGGTTCGGATGGATTTGTTATCTACAGCGATGCTTCTAGCAAAGGGTTAGGATGTGTTCTCATGCAGCATGGGATGGTCATAGCTTATGCTTCGCGACAACTCAAAGAATATGAGAGGAATTACCCTACTCATGATCTAGAATTGGCAACAGTCGTTTTCGCGTTGAAAATCTGGAGGCACTATATATATGGGGAGAAAGTGGAGATATATTCAGACCATAAAAGCCTCAAATATTTATTTACCCAAAAAGAACTCAACATGCGGCAACAACATTGGCTCGAGCTATTGAAAGATTATGACCACACCATTCAATACCATCCTGGAAAAGCGAACGTGGTAGCTGACGCATTGAGTAGAAGATCATATGCGGGAACGAGTGCGATGTTGTCAACACAAAGTGATTTACAAAAGATGAAGATAGAATTTAAAACTCTGGGGACCGATACGATGATGTCAAATATACGCATATAACCAACTTTAATCGATAAAGTTAAAGTTACTCAAACCACAGACCCGGAGCTGATGCGTATGAAGAAGAAAGTGCAAGAAGGTGCTATTCCAGAAGCAAGAATCGATGAAGAAGGAATACTTCGAGTCAACTCCAGACTTTGCGTTCCTAACGATTCTGACTTGAAACATAGAATCATGATGGAGGCACACAACACACCATTTGCAATTCATCCGGGAAGTACCAAAATGTATCGTGATCTTCGACATACATTTTGGTGGAGCAATATGAAGAGAGAGATCGCGAAGTTTATTTCGAGGTGTTTAACTTGTCAATGTGTAAAGGCAGAGCATCAAGTGCCAAAGGGTCCATTGCAACCACTTGAGATTCCGAAATGGAAGTGGGAGCACGTTACCATGGATTTCGTTACGGGTCTTCCCAAGGTTTCTCAAGGCATAGATGCGATTTGGGTTATTGTTGATAGATTAACTAAGTCTGCTCATTTCTTGTTGATACGGGAGACTTATTCCCTTGAACGTCTTGCTCTTATGTACGTGAATGAGATTGTGAGGTTGCATGGCATACCAGTATCCATAGTTTCAAATCGTGACCCAAGATTCACTACACGATTTTGGGTTAGCTTGCAAAAAGCTTTGGGCACGAATTTACAATTCAGTTCGGTATACCATCCTAAAACGGACGGACAATCATAGAGGACTATTCAAACTCTTGAAGATCTATTAAGACTATGTGTTCTAGACTTCAAAGGGAGTTGGGATAAGTATTTACCATTGGTGGAATTCTCTTACAACAATAGTTATTAGGCAAGTATAGGTGTGGCTCCATTTGAAGCATTGTATGGACGAAATTATCGTTCTCTAGTATGTTGGGATGAGGTGGGTGAAGCAACATTGTTGGGACCAGAGTTGGTACGTATGACTATAGAAAAGATCCAAATGATTCGACAACGTATACAAACGGCACAGGATCAACAAAAGAGTTATGCGGATCTTCATCAAAAAGACGTGGAATTTAGTATTGGGGATCATGTATTGTTACGTGTTGCTCCATGGAAGGGAGTACAATATTTGGGAAAAGAGAAAATGTAAAACCCCAACTTTTTGAATAAAGATGAATTTTCTATAAATATTTTTTTTTTTGAATATTATGGAGTTAAATTGATATAATGTTATAGTTGTGGGTAATATTTATAAATTTTGCATAGTATGCAAGTTGTTATAAAATATTCATTTGGTTGGAGAATATTCTTTTTGTCGAGAAATATTCGTACGACGGCACAATTATTGGTGGACCCCACAACGGAATTATTGTCAAATTGAGAAAACGACAAAAATACTTTATAAAAATAACAACGGAAGTTTTACCGTTAACTGTTGAAACACCCGGTGTTAAAAGTACAGTAATACGCGTGGTTGCATAGTAGCACATGGTATTGATTATTGATGCTTACGTGAGAAGTCACTCAGTTTTGTTCAATTATTGCTAAAGTAATTGTTGTAAATTTTACTTATTTTATGGACCCCTATTTACCCATTTTTCAAAACTGTCGGTAGAAGTTGTTTCAGTTTTTATATTATATATATAAATATATATACGTATTATATATAAAATATGTCACATGTTTTAAAATGGTGGTGGGGGAGTTCACAGGAAAGTAAAGAAAATGGAATTGATTTGTCTGGTGGATTTTTTTTGGCAGGTTTGGAATGAGTTTTCAAACTTGGTCATTATTTGGCCAAACTTTTCAAATCATGTAGTATTAATTGATAGCTTGCATTCTAATTGGTCAAGGATATGATAGTAGCATGTGTTATATATATATAAATATATTATATTTTTATTTTGTTTGACTAAGGAGGTTACCTTTTGAAATTAGGCGTCTGTTGATTCAACAAAATTCAGCCGTGAATTTTTCTCTGCACATGTTATATATATATATATATATATATATATATATATATATATATATATATATATATATATATATATATATTATATTTTATTTAAAAGATTTTGCTTTAATTATGGACCGACCGATTAAAGTAAATCAATCCGGACCGTTCATGAGTTAGTTACTATACATTCCATTTTTTTATAAATAGAAGCTCATTCCTTCATTATTTTCTTACGAATTCACTGAACTCTAGAGAGAGAAACTATAGAGAGAAACTATAGAGAGCGAGAAGTTTTAGTTCTTCTTTAAAACGGTAAGGAATATTATTTGTTGTACCTGTAAGGGGTGTTATTCTTTCTTATTCATGATGAGAACTTTTGTTATTCTATTTCTTATTATTCTGTTGGAATAACCTGTATACGCGGTCTACCCTATACTTGGTGACATTCTTCTATTATTCTGTTGGAACATCCTGTCTATGTGTTTTACACCGGACCTGGTTCCGTTTTTATTAGTATTCTGTTGGAACATCCTGTCTGTGTATTTTACACCGGACCTGGTTCTGTCTTGTTATTATTCTGTTGGAATATCATGTCTGTGTGTTTTACACCGGACCTGGTTCCATTATTTATTATTCTGTCGGAATATCCTGTCTGTGCGTTTACGCCGGACCTGGTTCCATTATTTATTATTCTGTCAGAATATCCTGTCTATGCGTTTACGCCGGACCTGGTTCCATTATTTATTATTCTGTTATAATAACCTGTCTGTGCGGTCTATCGCATGCCGGGTGATTTCTTTTGTTATTCCATTCTTTATTATACTCAGTTGGTTAAGTTTTAACTTCTATACTCCATGAAATTAGTGGAATATCCTTGATAATTGCGTTTCATCCTGTATCTTTTCATGAAAATATTATTCTAAGTATTCTTGAATTTTACTCCACAAAGCAGTATCATGTTGACAATTTGGACGTTGTTAATTATTGGATAAATTAATTCTTGAACTTGTTTTATTGAATTCTTATATCATTGTCATCATCCTCATGTTTATAAAATGTTGAAAGTCATCTGTAGCCTGTAGTGCATAGATGGACTTGGTATGATTATGACCAGGGATTATTCGGTATAATCATGACCGTAATGTTACAAATGATGTGGTAAAAGTCCTCATTGGCCCGTAGTGCATTGATGGACAGTTGTTGGCATGATCATGACCATTAATGAATACACGAATATCCTTGGCCGTAGTGTAGGGGTGATTCGATGATGTGGATTATTTTATTAAGCTGAGTCCCAGCGATAACAGTGTTGAAAAACCTTTTAAATCATAAAAGATAGTAGAGTTTATTTTCTACTTGACTCTTTTAATGGATTGCTTATTCCGCTGCAGTTAAACTTGATGTCTATTATATTTTATCAGTTTAACATTGTTGAAGGCTAATGATAATTTATTCTGCATTATCTTAGTCATAATATTTCTTACTGGGCTAGTTGAGCTCACCCTTTCTTTCACTGTTCTCTTCAGGAAATGAGAATATAGCTGGGACGAGTCGGGGAACGGAGTGATGGACCAGATGATAGTATTAGTAGTCCTCACTATTCTGTTAAATAGTGTGACAATAATTATAATGAGGACTTCTTTTGAGTATGAATACTCTCTAGTAGACAATATTTGTATTCAAACTCACAGTTATGTTATGTCGTATTGTACATGACAGTTGTATTGGTAAGTTATATTTGAATTCTGTACCATGTATCTGGCGACCCAAGATGGGTGATGTATACCTAATTTTGGGGGCGTCACAGAAAAGCTCAATCCACGATTTATTTGTAAGACCCCAAATTATTAATTAATGAAATTAAATTTCCTCTATTTATTATTTTGAAATAGTAAAGGTTGATTTGATTAATGTGGTTAGTTATGGGTAAAATGCGCAAATATTTTAAATAAGCAAGTGGTTATAAAATATTCATTGTAGTCGGGGAATATTCGTTTGGTCGTGGAATATTCTTCCTGTCGGGAAATATTCGTACGACGGCGCAGTCTTTTGTGGGCCCCATAACGAAAAGTGATTGGATGAAGAAAACGACAAGTATAAGTTGTTTATAAATAACAGCGTAGTTGTTACCGTTAATACTGTTGGAATACCCGGTGGTTAAAACACAGTAATACGCGTTGTTGCACAGTAGCACACGGTATTGCACCAATTATTAATTCTTACATAAGAAGACACTACTCAATAATTGTTATAGTAATTATTGTTCAGTATTTTATTTTATTGATTCAATAATTGCTACGTTGATATTTTATATTACTATTGTTTCAATAATTGTCACTACACAGTATTTTCCATTATCGAAGCAATAATTCATATTATCTGAATAATATTATTAGATAATATTATTGATAATGTCTAGAAAGTTCTGTCTAAGGAGAGGTTTGGTCATCTAATTGCGCGCTAATAAGGAGAAATCCTTATTGGAAAACCCCCTCTTTCCTGAGAAATGCCTGGTTGTCAGTATTGTGATTCTGTAATATTATTTGTGAATAATTAATTATTAATTTATATGATGGGGAAAATATTCATTTTATGTGGATATAGATGAAGAAAATTTTTAAAGTGACAATTGTTGAAAATCAATATTTTATCTTTTCTAATAAAATAATATTTTATTATATTATTATAATATAATAATGATGATATTTTTACAATGAATGTGAGATATATAAGTATATGAGGAGGAAGAGTATTTTTGTTACAAAAGTTGTTTAAAACATGTTAAACATGTCTGTGGGCCCATTTCCTTACTGAAATTTGATTATAGCCTATAGAATCGTCCGTTTGTGGATTTCGGTCAATTTTTATTTGTAATTTGGAAAAACTTTCTTCTGCAAAGTTGTAGGTAATGAAATTTCCTATGAAAAAAACATGAGGTTCAAATTTTTCTGATAAAAGGTCTATTTTTTATGAATTATTGAAGTTCCGAAATAATTGATTTTTGGAAGTTTTAATTATAATTTTTAAGAAAAATGTTTTTTGAAAGTTTTGTGAGTTGGTGGGCTATGGAAAATGTGCTGAAATGAGAATTCAAATGGTGCGTATGATTATTTAATAAAATTAATATTTTATTAAATTTTCTACTTTGGTGTTCTAAGCATTTTCCTATAAATAGGGTGCTTAGGTTAGAATTAAAAATCACACCAGAAACTAAAGTTTTCTCTCTCTTTCTCTCTCTATTTTATCGAGCGTATTCTTGTGAGTATTTTAAGACTTTGAGTGTTGCTATACGGTGCAAGTTCCTTTCAGCTCTATATCCAGTATTTCAGTCAGAAGTACTGTCTTTTCGAGATAAGGGATGTTATTTTTTTATAAATAATATTATTTCTTTCAATATCATTATGCCAAAATATTGATCTGAATTTTTATCAAATTTGAAACTTTTTTTGTCGAGATTACTATTCACGTATACGGCACTATTCACGAATACGACACTATTCACAGAAAAATTAAATTTTCATTTTTCGTCTAAAATATCTATTATGGATACTAGCTTTGATTGTATCCATGTTTTGATCATTCTTGAATTTTACTCCACTATGATTATTTATGAGGTATTCTTGGACATGGATAAACTGAAATAGGAATCCTTAATATTTATTCTTTTGTTTCACTGAATTCGTTTTCTTTAAAATATTTTTCATCATCCTCAGTCCTAAATGATGATATAACTGAATATCTTTGGCCTGTAATGCAAAGGTTAATGATTTTATGATGAATATCTTTGGCCCGTTGTGCAAAGATGAACAGGTGTTGAGATGAACATGACCAACTGATGAATATCTTTGACCTGTAGTGCAAATATTAATATTTGATTCAAGATGTTTATTGATTGATGTTACAGGGATAAAATATTGATGATGGACTTTTAAATTCATAGATGATAGTAGATTTTATCCTCTACTTAACTCTTCTAATGAATTATTATTTTCGCTGCGAATTTTGATTTAAAATTTGTTGTATATTGTATTCTATTAAATTTTTTCTTGTTGAGGACTAACGATAATTTGTTCTATATTATCTTAGTCATAATATTCTTTTTACTGGGCTAGTTGAGCTCACCCTTTTTCCTTTCTGTTCCATTTTTCTTCTCAGGTGGCGAGAATGTAGCGAGTACTAGTCGGGATATGGAATGATGGTTCTAGAAAGTTGTTTAGTAGTCCTCACTATTTTTGTAAAATAATGTATCAATAATTGTAATGAGGACTTATTTGAGTGTGGATATTGTCTAGAAGATAATATTTGTATTTAAACTCACAGTTTTTATATTGTATTAATAAAGTTGTAGTTGTTTCTATACCATGTTATTGAGGACTCAAAATAGGTGATGTATACCTATTTTGGGGGCGTCACATTTGGTATCAGAGCTTAGGGATATGGTCTCTGGCGGAGATCGGGGAATAGTACTAGGAGGGGAGAGACGAGTAAATCCTTCTCTAGTGTGTCATGCCTAAGCTTATTTGTTGGTCAGTCATAATATAGGGGTATTATGTGATTTGTTAATTTGTTTAATTAACCCTTGTTGTATGGCAGTATTTAAGAATGACAACCAAGAATGTGAACAATGGAGCAAACGAAACCGTGGAGACGCCTGTACTCACCAACGAGGAGAACGTGCAACAAGCTGACAATGTTCCTCCTGTGAACAACACCACTGAGCAGATGATGAACGATGGGATGTTTAGAAGCTTTTTGCAGTTCATACAAAATCAGACGAGGGAGACTCGTGTTCAAAATACAGGAGGAAATGATAGCAATTCACGGTTTGTCACAGCCAAGCAGTTCAAGGAGTTGGGACCACCAGAATTTTAGGGAAAGCCGGATCCAATTAAGGCGGAGACGTGGGTCAAACAAATGACCAAGATATTATATGTCTTGGGATGCACGGAAGAACAGAAGGTTCCATTCGCCACCTTTATGTTCCGTAATGAGACAGATTGCTGGTGGAAATCTGTAAAGCGTACCCATCCAGCCGCACTTAGCATGTCTTGGGAAACGTTTCAAAAACTGTTCAATGATAAGTACTTTCCTGAAAGTATTCGTCATATGAAGGAGGTAGAGTTTATTAGACTGGAGCAGAATAACATGACGGTGTCCCAGTACGAGGCGAAGTTTGCAGAGTTGTCAAGGTTTGTACCTCATTTGGTGGAGAATGAGGAACGTATGACACGGATATTTCTGAGAGGTTTGAAACCCGGAATACGTCAATATCTCATTTCACATAAATTTTCTCTCTATTCAGATGTTGTCAACAGGGCTCAATTATTAGAGCGAGATAACGAGTACGTTCAACCGAGGGACCACAACCAAGATCATACCGGTGACAGCAGTCATCAGAACAATGATAACCAGCGGAGAAAGAAAAATATGGACAAGAGCCGCAACCACTCTGGTGGTAATCATGGCCTTGAGAATAGAAGAAGCGAGTCGAGATGAGATTTTAAAAAGAGGAGATTCAACAATGATAATACGAAGACGTCAACACCAGCAGCAACTGGTTCCAAGGGAGAAGAACGACCACCGGTCATATGCTATAAGTGCGGAAAAGAAGGACATATCAGCCCAAACTGCCCACAAAAGTTTAAGGTATGTTATAACTGTGGACAGGAAGGATATATCGCTCGAGATTGCACTATAGTGAAACCAAGTCCAGCGGGGATGGTGACTCAAAAGGCTGTCCCAGAAAAGTCAAAGTCAACCGTTCCTAGAAGAGCGTTTGTCGTGACTGGTCAACATGCGAGGAACCTAAACGAGGTGATCACGGGTAAGCTAATCATAAATTCATGCGAAGTTTATACCTTACTAGATACCGGTGCTACCCATTCATTTATTTCTCCTGCTTGTGCTCAACGTTTAAACTTGACTCCGGAGAAATTAGACTTTGATTTATCTGTGGAGACTCCGTTAGGAGAAACTTTTATCACATCCATTGTTTATAAATCTTGTTTGATCCAAGTTGGCACCATCACCTTACCTGTTGACCTTATCTCTTTAAAGATACTTGCATTTGACGTGATTTTATGGATTGATTGGTTAACTACTCATCATGCCAAAATTGATTATTTTTGTAAGGTTGTTAGTTTTCATATTCCTAAACAACCTGTTGTGCGAATTCAAGCAACTAAACCATTAAAATCAATCATTGTTATATCAAGTCATAAAGCTATTCGTTTATTAAAAACGGATGTCAAGCTTTCTTAGCCCATGTTATGGATTTAAATAAAGACACATCATATTTGAATAATATTCCTGTTGTTATTGACTTTCCTGACGTATTTCCTGAAGAATTTCCCGGTCTACCCCCAGAACGTGAAGTTGAAATCTTTATAGATCTTGAACCTGGTACAAAGTCCATTTCTAAAACTTCATATCGAATGGCTCCTATTGAATTTCAGGAGTTAAAGGTCCAATTACAGGAGTTGTTGGACATCGGTTTCAATCGTCCTAGTACATCTCCTTGGGGTGCTCCTTTTTATTCGTAAAGAAGAAAGACGGGAGTATGCGACTTTGTATCGACTACTGGGAATTAAACCATGTCACTATCAAGAATAGGTATCCGCTACCTCGTATTGATGACCTGTTTGACCAATTACAAGAAGCACAATTCTTTTTAAAAATCGATCTTCGTTCTGGATATCATCAACTGAAGATTAGAACTGAGGATATTCCAAAGACTGCCTTTAGAACTCGGTACGGGCATTATGAATTCTTAGTCATGTTTTTTGGATTGACTAATGCTCCTGCGGCTTTCATGGATATGATGAACCGAGTATTCAAGGAATATTTGGATAAGTTCATTGTTATTTTTATTGATGACATCCTCATATATTCCAAAAGTCGTGAAGATCATGAGCACCATTTGAAGCTGGTACTCCAAAGGCTTCATGAAAACAAGTTATATGCCAAGTTAAAGAAATGCGAGTTCTGGCTTGAGGAAGTAGCATTCCTTGGGCACGTGGTGTCAAAACATGGAGTATCTGTTGACCCGGCGAAGATTGAAGTAATACAAAGTTGGGAACAACCAAAGTCGGTGACCGAAGTACGTAGCTTTCTGGGCTTAGCTGGTTATTATCGGAGATTTGTGGAAGGATTTTATCGAATCACTACTCCATTAACTCAGCTGACTCGGAAAGATAACAAATTCGTATGGAGCGAGGAATGCGAGAAGAGATTCCAAGAGCTTAAGAGGAGACTCATTTTGGCACCTGTTTTGACCATACCATCTGGTTCGGATGGATTTGTTATCTACAGCGATGCTTCAGGCAAAGGGCTAGGATGTGTTCTCATGCAACGTGGGAAAGTTATAGCCTATGCCTCATGACAACTGAAAGAATATGAGAGGAATTATCCTACTCATGATCTAGAGTTGGCAGCAGTTGTTTTCGTGCTAAAGATCTGGAGGCACTATCTATATGGGGAGAAAGTGGAGATATATTCAGACCATAAAAGTCTCAAATATTTCTTCACCCAAAAAGAACTCAACATGCGGCAACGACATTGGCTCGAGCTGTTGAAAGACTACGACCATACCATTCAATCCTATCCTGGAAAAGCGAACGTGGTAGCCGACACATTGAGTAGAAGATCATACGCGGGAACAAGTGCGATGTTGTCAACACAAAGGCCCATTTGGTGTGATTTACAAAAGATGAAGATAGAATTTAAGACTCCGAGGACCCATACAATGATCTCAAGTGTATAGAACCAACTTTAATCAAAAAAGTTAAAGTTGCTCAAGCCACAGACCCGGAGCTGGTGCGTATGAAGAAGAAAGTGCAGGAAGGTGCTATTCCAGAAGCAAGAACCGATGAAGAAGGAATACTTTGAGTCCACTCCAGACTTTGTGTTCCTAATGATTCTGATTTGAAGTACAAGATCATGATGGAGGCACACAATACACCATTTGTAATCCATCCTGGAAGTACCAAAATGTATCGTGATCTTTGACATACATTTTGGTGGAACAATATGAAGAGAGAGATTGAAAAGTTTATCTCAAGGTGTTTAACTTGTTAACGTGTAAAGGCGGAGCATCAAGTGCATAAGGGCCCATTGCAACCACTTGAGATTTCAAAATGGAAGTGGGAACACATTATCATGGATTTTGTTATGGGTCTTCCCACGATTTCTCAAGGCATAAATGTTATTTGGGTTATTGTTGATAGATTAACCAAGTCTGCTCATTTCTTGCCGATACGGGAGACTTATTCCCTTGAATATCTTGCTCATATGTATGTAAATGAGATTGTGAGATTGCATGGCATGCCAGTATCCATAGTTTCGGATCGTGACCCAAGATTCACTTCAAGATTTTGGGTTAGCTTGCAAAAAGCAATGGGCAAGGATTTACGATTTAGTTCGGCATACCATCCTCAAATGGACGGGCAATCAGAGAGGACTATTTAAACTCTTGAAGATCTATTAAGACTTTGTGTCCTAAATTTCAAAGGGAGTTGGGATAAATACCTATCATTGATGGAATTCTCTTACAACAACAGTTATCAGGCAAGTATAGGTGTGGCTCCATTTGAAGCATTATATGAATGAAAGTGTCACTCTCCAATATATTGGGATGAGGTGGGAGAAGCAACATTGTTGGGACCCGAGTTAGTACGTATGACTACGGAAAAGATCCAAATAATTCGACAACGTATACAAATAGCACAAGATCGACAAAAGAGTTATGTGAATCTTCATCGAAAGGACGTGGAATTTGATATTGGGGATCATGTATTATTACGTGTTGCTCCATGGAAGGGAGTTACAAGATTCGGGAAGAGTGGAAAGCTCAATCCACGATTTATTGGTCCATTTCAGATTCTTGACCGAGTAGAAAATGTGGCCTATAAACTCGTGTTACCTCCAAGTATGTCTCGTGTTCATAATATTTTTATTATATATGTGCTTCGTAAATATGTGAAAGACCCAAACCACGTCATTGAGTTAGAACCGAACGAGATAGCTGAAGACTTAACGTACGAAGAGGTACCTGTCAAGATCTTAGATAGGAAAGAGCATGTCCTATGCACAAAGGTCATACCACAAGTTAAAGTTTTATGTAAGAACCATGCTATTGAGGAAATGACATGGGAGTTGAAAACGGAAATAAAAGCGAGGTATCCTCATCTTTTTGAAACACCAAGTACGTACGTCAATTTCGAGGACGAAATTTCATAAGGAGGGGAGGTTGTAAGACCCCAAATTATTAATTAATGAAATTAAATTTCCTCTATTTATTATTTTGAAATAGTAAGGGTTGATTTGATTAATGTGGTTAGTTATGGGTAAAATGCATAAATATTTTAAATAAGCAAGTGGTTATAAAATATTCATTGTTGTCGGGGAATATTCGTTTGGTCGTGGAATATTCTTCCTGTCGTGGAATATTCGTAAGACGGCGCAGTCTTTTGTGGGCCCCATAACGGAAAGTGATTAGATGAAAAAAACAACAAGTATAAACTATTTATAAATAACGGCGTAGTTATTACCGTTAATACTGTTGGAATATCTGGTGGTTAAAACACAGTACTACGTGTGACGTCCCCAAAACTAGGTATACATCACCCATCTTGGGTCGTCAGATACATGGTACAGAATACAAATATAACTTTACTAATACAACTGTCGTGTACAATACGACAAAACATAACTATGAGTTTGAATACAATTATTGTCTACTAGAGACCATACAAACTCAAAAGGAGTCCTCATTATAATTATTGTCACACTATTTAATAGAATAGTGAGGACTACTAATACTATCATCTGGTTCATCACTCCGTTCCCCGACTCGTCCCAGCTATATTCTCATTTCCTGAAGAGAACAGTGAAAGAAAGGGTGAGCTCAACTAGCCCAGTAAGAAATACTATGACTAAGATAATGTAGAATAAATTATCATTAGCCTTCAACAGTGTTAAACTGATAAAATATAACGAACATCAAGTTTAACTGCAGCGGAACAAGCAATCCATTAAAAGAGTCAAGTAGAGAATAAAATCTACTATCTTCTATGATTTAAAAGGTTTTTCAACACTGTTATCGCTGGGACTCAGCTTAATAAAATAATCCACATCATCGAATCACCCCTGCACTACGGCCAAGGATATTCGTGTATTCATTAATGGTCATGATCATGCCAACATCTGTCCATCAATGCACTACGGGACAATGAGGACTTTTATCACATCATTTGTAACATTACGGTCATGATTACACCGAATAATCCCTGGTTATAATCATACCAAGTCCATCTATGCATTACATGCCCTAGATGACTTTCAACATTTTATAAACATGAGAATGATGACAATGATATAAGAATTCAATAAAACAAGTTCAAGAATTAATTTATCGAAGAATTAACAACGTCCAAATTGTCAACATGATACTGCTTTGTGGAGTAAAATTCAAAAATACTTAGAATAATATTTTTATGAAAAGATACTGGATGAAAAGCAATTATCAAGGATATTCCACTAATTTCATAGAGTATAGAAGTTAAAACTTAACCAACTGAGTATAATAAAGAATGGAATAACAAAAGAAATCACCCGGCATGCGATAGACCGCACAGACAGGTTATTCTAACATAATAATAAATAATGGAACCAGGTCCGCCGTAAACGCACAGACAGGATATTCAGACAGAATAATAAATAATGGAACCAGGTCCGGCGTAAACGCACAGACAGGATATTCCGACAGAATAATAAATAATGAAACCAGGTCCGGCGTAAACGCACAGACAGGATATTCTGACAGAATAATAAATAATGGAACCAGGTAAGGCGTAAACGCACAGACAGGATATTCCGACAGAATAATAATAAAAACGAAACCAGGTCCGGTGTAAAACACACAGACAGGATGTTCCAACGGAATAATAATAAAAACAAAACCAGGTCCGGTGTAAAACACACAGACAGGATGTTCCAACAAAATAACAAAAGAATGTCACCAAGTATAGGGTAGACCGCGTATACAGGTTATTCCAACAGAATAATAAAAAATGGAATAACAACAGTTCTCTTCATGAATAAGAAAGAATAACACCCCTTACAGGTACAACAAATAATATTCCTTACCGTTTTAAAGAAGAACTAAAACTTCTCGCTCTCTATAGTTTCTCTCTATAGTTTCTCTCTCTAGAGTTCAGTGAATTCGTAAGAAATAATGAAGGAATGAGCTGCTATTTATAGAAAAATAGAATGCATAGTAACTAATCCATGAACGGTCCAGATTGATTACTTTAATCTGACGGTCCATATTTAAAGAAAAATCTTTTAAATAAAATATAATATATTCTATTTATAGAATAACTTTAATAAAGTATTCTGTTTTATATAAAAAGATGTTTCTGTTTTATTACGTTAATAATACGAATAAAACAAAACTTCATTATCGCTAAATAATTCATATTATTAACTGACAATAATTGAATCAAACTTAGTGACTTCTCACATAAGCATTAATAATCAATACCGTGTGCTACTATGCAACCACACGTGATACTGTACTTTTACTACCAAGTAGTTCAACAGTATCAATGGTAAAACTTCCGCCGTTATTTTTAATAAAATATTTTTGTCATTTTTTCAATCCGACAATAATTCCGTTGTGGGGTCCACCAATGATTGTGCCGTTGTACGAATATTTCTTATTAAAACGAATATTTCCCGACCAATCGAATATTATATAACAACTTGCGTACTTTGCAAAATTTATAAATATTACCCACAACTATAACATTATATCAAATTAACTCCATAATATTCAAAAATGATATTTATAGAAAATTCATCTTTATTTATAAAAGTTAGGGTCTTACAATACGCGTTGTTGAACAGTAGCACACGGTATTGCACCAATTATTGATTCTTACGTAAGAAGGCACTACTCAATAATAGTTACAGTAATTACTGTTCAGTATTTTATTTTATTGATTCAATAATTGCTACGTTGATATTTTATATTACTATTGTTTCAATAATTGTCACTACACTGTATTTTCTATTATCGAAGCAATAATTCATATTATCTGAATAATATTATTAGATAACATTATTGACAATGTCTAGAAAGTTCTGTCTAAGGAGAGGTTTGGTCATCTAATTGCGCTCCAGTAAGGAGAAATCCTTATTGCAAAGCCCCCTCTTTCTTGGGAACTGCATAGTTGTCAGTATTGTGATTCTGTAATATTATTTGTGAATAATTAATTATTAATTTATATGATGGGGAAAATATTCATTTTATGTGGATATAGATGGAGAAAATTTTTAAAGTGACAATTGTTGAAAATCTATATTTTATCTTTTCGAATAAAATAATATTTTATTATATTATTATAATATAATAATGATGATATTTTTACAATGAATATGGGATATATGAGTATATGAGGAGGAAGAGTATTTTTGTTACAAAAGTTGTTTAAAACATGTTAAACATGTCTGTGGGCCCATTTCTTGACTGAAATTTGATTATAGCCTGTAGAATCGCCCGTTTGTGGATTTCGGTCAATTTCTGTTTGGAATTTGGAAAAACTTTTTTCTACAAAATTGTAGATAATGAAATTTCCTATGAATAAGACATGATGTTTGAATTTTTCTGATAAAAGGTCTATTTATTATGAATTATTGAAGTTTCGAAGTTCTGAAATAATTGATTTTTGAATGTTTTAATTATTATTTTTAAGAAAAATATTTTTTGAAAGTTTTGTGAGTTGGTGGGCTATGTTAAATGTGCTGAAATGAGAATTCAAATGGTGCGTATGATTATTTAATAAATATTAATATTTTATTAAATTTTCTACTTTGGTGTTCTAAGCATTTTCCTATAAATAGGGTGTTTAGGTTAGAATTAAAAATCACACCAGAAACTAAAGTTCTCTCACTTTTTCTCTCTATATTATCGAGCGTATTCTTGTGAGTATTTTAAGACTTTGAGTGTTGTTATATGGTGCAAGTTCCTTTCAGCTCTATATCTAGTATTCCAGTCAGAAGTATTATCTTTTCGAGGTAAGGGATGTTATTTTTTTATAAATGATATTATTTCTTTCAATATCATTATGAAGAAATAATGATCTGAATTTTTATCAAATTTGAAATTTTTTGTGTTTGGATTACTATTCACGTATACGGCACTATTCACGAATACGACACTATTCACAAAAAAAATAATTTTTCGTTTTTCGTCCAAAATATCTATTATGGATACTAGCTTTGATTGTATCCATGTTTTGATCATTCTTGAATTTTACTCCACTATGATTATTTATGAGATATTCTTGGACATGGATAAACCGAAATACGAATCCTTAATATTTATTCTTTTGTTTCACTGGATTCGTTTTCTTTAAAATATTTTTCATCATCCTCAGTCCTAAAGTGCAAAGAATAATGATTTTATGATGAATATCTTTGGCCCGTAGTGCAAAGATGAACAGGTGTTGAGATGAACATGACCAACTGATGAATATCTTTGGCCTGTAGTGCAAAGATGAATATTTAATTCAAGATGTTTATCGATTGATGTTACAGGAATAAAATATTGATGATGGACTTTTAAATTCATATATGATAGTAGATTTCATCCTCTACTTAACTCTTCAAATGAATTATTATTTTCGCTGCGAATTTTGATTTAAAATTTTTTGTCTATTGTATTCTATTGAATTTTTCTCTGTTGAGGACTAACGATAATTTGTTCTATATTATCTTAGTCATAATATTCTTTACTAGGCTAGTTGAGCTCACCCTTTTTCCTTTCTGTTCCATTTTTCTTCTCAGGAAGCGAGAATGTAGCGAGTACTAGTTGGGGTATGAAATGATGGTTCTAGAAAGTTGTTTAGTAGTCCTCACCATTTTTATAAAATAATGTATCAATAATTGTAATGAGGACTTATTTGAGTGTGGATATTGTCTAGAAGACAATATTTATATTTAAACTCAGTTTTTATATTGTATTAATAAAGTTATAGTTATTTCTGTACCATGTTATTGACGACTCAAAATGGGTGATGTATACCTATTTTGGGGGCGTCACATTATTGGTCCATTTCAGATTCTTGACCGAGTAGGAAAAATGGCATATAGACTCGCGTTACCTCCAAGTATGTCTCGTGTTCATAACGTATTTCACATATCTGTGCTTCGTAAATATGTGAAAGACCCGAACAACGTTATTGAGTTAGAACCAAACGAAATAGCCGAAGATTTAACGTACGAGGAGGTACCCGTCAAGATCTTGGATAGGAAGGAGCATGTCCTACGCACAAAGGTCATACCATAAGTCTAAGTTTTGTGGAGGAACCATGCTATTGAGGAAATGACCTGGGAGTTAGAAACGAAAATGAAAGTGAGGTACCCTCACCTTTTCGAAACACTAGGTACGTATGTCAATTTTGAGGACGAAATTTCATAAGGAGGGGAGGTTATAGGACCCCAACTTATTATAAATAAAATTGAATTTCCTCTATTTATTATTTTTTTTAAAATAGTAAGGGTTGAATTGATTAATATGGTTAGTTATGGGTAAAATGCGCAAATATTTTAAATAAGCAAGTGGTTATAAAATATTCATTGTTATCGGAAAATATTCGTTTGGTCGTGGAATATTCTTATTGTCGGTGAATATTCGTACGACAGCGCAGCCTTGTGTGGGCCCCATAACGGATAGCGATTGGATGAAGAAAACGACAAGTATAAATAACAGCGTAATTGTTACCGTTAACACTGTTGAAATACCCGGCGATTAACATACAATAATACGCGTTGTTGCACAGTAGCACACGGTATTGCACCAATTATTGATTCTTACATAAGAAGGCACTACTCAATAATTGTTATAGTAATTATTGTTCAATATTTTATTTTATTGATTTAATAATTGCTACGTTGATATTTTATATTATTGTTGTTTCAATAATTGTCACTACACAGTATTTTTCATTATCAGATCAATAATTCATATTATTTGAATAATATTATTAGATAGCATTATTGGCAATGTCTAGAAAGTTCTGTCTAAGGAGAGGTTTGGTCATCTAATTGCACGCAAGTAAGGAGAAATCCTTATTGGAAAGCCCCCTCTTTCCTAGGAACGGCCTGGTTGTCAGTATTGTGATTCTGTAATATTATCTGTGAATAATTAATTATTGATTTATATGATAAGGAAAATATTTATTTTATGTGGATATAGATGGAGAAAATTGTTAATGTGACAATTGTTGAAAATTGATAGTTTATCTTTTCTGATAAAATAATTCAATTAAATTTATTATTATATTATAATAATATAATAATAGTGATATTTTTATAATGAATATGGGATATATGAATAAATGAGGAGGAAGAGTATTTTTGTTACTAAAAATATTTAAACCATGTTTTTCATGTTTGTGGATCCCATTTCTTGACTGAAATTTGATTATAGCTTGTAAAATCGTCCGTATGTGGATTTTGGTCAATTTCTGTTTGGAATTTAGAAAAACTTAAACTTACAAAGTTGTAGAAAATTGAATTTCCTATGCAATGGACATAAGATTCAAATTATTCTGATAAAAGAGCTATTTATTATGAATTATTGAAGTTCTGGAATAAATGATTTTTGGAGTTTTAAATAATTTTAATAACAAAAACTTTTTTGGTGAGGTGAGCCACTTGGTGGCTGATGTTTTGGGGAAAAGAAGGGTGCGTAGGAAATTTTAAAAAAATATATTAATATTTTATCAAATTTTCTGCTTTGGTATTCTAAGCATTTTTCTATAAATAGGGTGCTTAGGTTAGAATTGAAAATCACACCAGAAACTAAAGTTTTCTCTCTCTATATTATCGAGTTTATTCTTGTGAGTATTTGATACTTTGAGTGTTGTTATACCGTGCAAGTTTCTTCAGTACTATATCCAGTATTTCAGTCAGAAGTACTGTCTTTTGGAGGTAAGGGATGTTATTATTTTTTGTATAAATGATATTATTTCTTTCAATATCATTATGTCAGAATATTTGTAAGATTTTTCTTGTGAAATTCTTGTCATTTAGTGTCGGAGTTACTATTCACGTATACGATACTATTCACGTATACGGCACTATTCCCGAATACGGCACTATTCACATAAAAATTAAATTTTCGTTTTTTGTCCAAGATATCTATTATGGATAATAGCTTTGATTGTATTCATATTTTGATCTTCATTCTTAAATTTTACTCCACTATGGTTATTTATGAAGTATTTTTGAACTTGGATTGTTTAAAGTACGAATCCTTAATATTTGTTCTTTTGTTTCACTGGATTCGTTTTCTTTAAAATATTTTTTTCATCATCCTCAGTCTTAAATGACGATATAACTGAATATCTTTGGCATGTAATGCAAAGATGAATGATTTTTTTTATGAATATCTTTGGTCGTAGTGCAAAGATGTACAGGTGTTGAGATAAACATGACCAACTGATGAATATCTTTGGCCTGTAGTGCAAAGATGAATATTTAATTCCAGATATATATTGATTGATGTTACAGGGATAAAATAATTACAATGAACTTTTAAATTCTTATATAGAAGATAGTAGATTTCATTCTCTACTCAACTCTTCTAATGAATTATTATTTTCGCTGCAAATATTGATTTAAAATTTGTTGTCTATTGTATTCTATTATATTTTTCCCTGTTGAGGACTAACGATAATTTGTTCTATATTATCTTAGTCATAATATTTTTTACTAGGCTAGTTGAGCTCACCCTTTTTCTTTTTGTTCCATTTTTCTTCTCAGGAGGCGAGAATGTAGCGAGTACTAGTCGGGGTGTGGAATGATGGTTCTAGAAGTTGTTTTAGTAGTCCTCACTATTTTGTAAAATAGAGTATCAATAATTGTAATGAGGACTTATTTGAGTGTGAATATTGTCTAGATGATAATATTTGTATTTTAACACACAGTTTATGTGTTGTCGTATTTTGCACGACAATGGTATTAATAAAGTTGTAGTTATTTCTGTACCATATTTTGGTGACTCAAAATGGGTGATGTATACCTGTTTTGAGGCCGTCACACACCTACCCACCCAACCCCACCCCCACCCAAAAAATTAATATTATGTGATTATGTATACATCTCTTACCCCTCACCCTACCCCACCCCCACCCCAAAAAAATAATATGTATACAGCACCCGCCCCACCTCACCCCACCCCACCCATATTAAAAGTTCATTTAAAAGTTATGTTTAAAAGTCAAAACATCTTAAAAATAGTTAATATGATTTTTAACCATAACCATATGGTTCCAACCTACATAACCCATATTAAAAATGGTTAATATGGTTTTAGTTCTTAAATAGAACCATAACCATATTTTGAAAACCAAAACCAACCCATAACCATATTTTACCAGGCTTAGTGATAACTTTTGTGACGTCCCCAAAACAGTTATACATCATCCATTCTTACTCACCAAAATATGGTACATAAACAACTACAACTTTATTAATACAATTGTCATGCAAAATACGACAACACATAAACTGTGAGTTTAAATACAAATAATGTCTTCTAGACAGTATTTAAACTCAAATAAGTCCTCATTACAATTATTGATATATTATTTTACAAAAATAGTGAGGACTACTAAACAACTTTCTAGAACCATCATTCCATACCCCGACTAGTACTTGCTACATTCTCGCCTCCAGAGAAGAAAAATGGAACAAAAAAGAAAAGGATGAGCTCAACTAGCCTAGTAAAGAACATTATGACTAAGATAATATAGAACAAATTATCGTTAGTCCTCAACAGAGAAAAATTCAATAGAATACAATAGACAACAAATTTTAAATCAAAATTCGCAGCGAAAATAATAATTCATTAGAAGAGTTAAGTAGAGGATGAAATCTACTATCATCTATGAATTTAAAAGTCCATCATCAATATTTTATTCCTGTAACATCAATCAATAAACATCTTGAATCAAATATTAATCTTTGCACTACAGGCCAAAGATATTCATCAGTTGGTCATGTTCATCTCAATACATGTTCATCTTTGCACTACGGGCCAAAGATATTCATCAGAAAATCATTCATCCTTGCACTACAGGCCAAAGATATTCAATAATATCATCATTTAGGACTGAGGATGACGAAATATATTTTAAAAGAAACGAATCTAGTGAAACAAAAGAATAAATATTAAGGATTCATATTTCGATTTATCCATGTTCAAAAATACTTCATAAATAACCACAGTGGAGTAAAATTCAATAATGAAGACCAAAACATGGATACAATCAAAGCTAGTATCCATAATAGATATCTTGGACAAAAATAAATATTTAATTTTTTTTTTCTGTGAATAGTGTCGTATTCGTTAATAGTACCGTATACGTGAATAGTAACCCCAACACAAAAAGTTTTAAATTTGATAAAAAGTTTAGACCAATATTTCGGCATAATGATATTGAAAGAAATAATATCATTTACGAAAAAATAACATCTCTTACCTCGAAAAGACAGTACTTCTGACTGGAATACTAGATATAGTGCTGAAGGAACTTGCACCGTATAGCAACACTCAAAGTATCAAAATACTCACAAGAATACGCTCGATAATATAGAGAGAGAAAACTTTAGTTTCTGGTGTGATTTTTAATTCTAACCTAAGCACCCTATTTATAAAAAAATACTTAAAATACCAAAGTAGAAAATTTAATAAAATAATACTCCCTCCTATTCAGATTAAATGACGTTTTAGAGTTAATCACACTTATTAAGAAATAACACAAAATGTCTTTTGTATCCCTAATTAATTATTTCTCTCTCCACAAAGATGAAGACAATTGCATTTACTAAGCATATTAAATAGAGGGGAAAATTAGGAAAAAATAGTGCAATATTGCATAGAAATTCTAAAACGACACTTATATAGAATAAAATTAAACTCCCTAAAACGTCATTTAATTTGAATAGGAGGGAGTAATATTTATAAATTAAATTCTTACGCACACCTTACCAGCTGATTTCAACCATTTAACACATGCCCACAAATGAAAAAAACGTTTTTCTTTTAAAAATTATTTAAAACTTCAAAAATCAATTCTTCTGGAACTTCAATAGTTCATAATAAATAGCCTTTTTATTAGAAAAATTCGGATCTTATGTTCTTCTATAAGAAATTCAATTCTCTACAATTTTATAAGTTTAAATTTTTCCAAATTCCAAACAAAAATTGACCGAAATTCACACACGGACGATTTTACAGGCTATAATCAAATTTTAGTCAAGAAATGGGGTCCACAAACATGAAAAACATGTTTTAAATATTTTTTGTAACAAAAATACTCTTCCTCCTCATTTATTCATATATCCCACATTCATTTCAAAAATATCACTATTATTATATTCTTATAATATAATAATATATTTAAATAAAATATTTTATCAGAAAAGATAAAATATCAGTTTTCAACAATTGTTACATCAAAAATTTTCTCCATCTATATTCACATAAAAATGAATATTTTTCTTATCATATAAATCAATAATTAATTATTCACAAATAATATTACAGAATCACAATACTGACAACCAGGTCGTTCCCAGGAAAGAGGGGGCTTTCCAATAAGGATTTCTCCTTACTGGCGCGTAATTAGGTGACCAAACCTCTCCTTAGACAGAACTTTCTAGACATTGCCAATAATGCTATCTAATAATATTATTTAAATATGAATTATTAATCTGATAATAGAAAATACTGTGTAGTGACAATTATTAAAACAACAATAATATAAAATATCAACGTAGAAATTATTGAATCAATAAAATAAAATATTAAACAGTAATTACTGTAACAATTATTGAGTAGTGCCTTCTTACGTAAGAATCAATAATTGATGCAATACCGTGTGCTACTGTACAACAACGCGTATTACTGTGTTTTAATCACCAGGTATTCTAACAGTGTTAACGGTAACAACTACGCCGTTATTTATAAACAACTTATATTTTTCGTTTTCTTCATCCAATCGCTTTCTGTTATGGGCCCACACAAGGCTGCGCCGTCGTACGAATATTCCCCGATAGTAAGAATATTCCACATCCAAACGAATATTTCCCGACAATAATAAATATTTTATAACCACTTGCTTATTTAAAATATTTGCGCATTTTACCCATAACTAACCACACTAATCAAATCAATCCATACTATTATAAAATAATAAATAGAGAAATTCAATTTTATTTATAATAAGTTAGGGTCTTACAACCTCCCCTCCTTATAAAATTTCATCCTCGAAATTGACGTACGTACCTGGTGTTTCGAAAAGGTGAGGATACCTCGCTTTTATTTCCGTTTCCATCTTCCAGGTCATTTCCTCAATAGCATGGTTCCTCCACAAAACTTTGACTTGGGGTGTGACCTTTGTACGTAGAACATGCTTTTTCCTATCCAAGATCTTAACAGGTACCTCTTCGTATGTTAAGTCTTCAGCTATCTCGTCTGGTTCCAACTCAATAATGTGGTTTGGGTCTTTCACATATTTACGAAGCACAGATATGTGAAAAACATTATGAACACGAGACATGCTTGGAGGTAACGCGAGTCTATAGGCCATATTTCCTATTCAATCAAGAATCTGAAATGGACTAATAAATCGTGGATTGAGCTTTCCTCTTTTCCCAAATCTTGTAACTCCCTTCCATGGAGCAACTTGCAACAATACATGATCCCCAATACTAAATTCCTTGTCCTTTCGATGAAGATCCGCATAACTCTTTTGTCGATCTTGTGCCGTTTGTATACGTTGTCGAATCATTTGGATCTTTTCCGTAGTCATACGTACCAACTCTGGTCCCAATAATGTTGCTTCACCCACCTCATCCCAATATATTGGAAAACGACACTTTCGTCCATATAATGCTTCGAATGGAGCCACACCTATACTTGCCTGATAACTGTTGTTGTAGGAGAATTCCACCAATGGTAAATACTTATCCCAACTTCCTTTGAAGTATAAGACATAGAGTCTTAATAGATCATCAAGAGTTTGAATAGCCCTCTCTGATTGTCCATCCGTTTGAGGATGGTATGTCGAACTGAATCGTAAATCCGTGCCCATAGCTTTTTGCAAGCTAACCTAAAATCGTGAAGTGAATCTTGGGTCACGATCCGAAACTATAGACACTGGCATGCCATGCAATCTCATAATCTCATTTACGTACATACGAGCAAGACGTTCAATGGAATAAGTCTCCCGTATAGGCAAGAAATGGGCAGACTTGGTTAATCTATCAACAATAACCCAAATGACATCTATGCCTTGAGAAACCTTGGGAAGACCCGTAACGAAATCCATAGTAATGTGTTCCCACTTCCATTTCGGAATCTCAAGTGGTTGTAATGGGCCCTTTGGCACTTGATGCTTCGCCTTTACACGTTGACAAGTTAAACATCTCGAGATAAACTTCGCGATCTCTCTCTTCATATTATTCCACCAAAATGTATGTCGAAGATCACGATACATTTGGTACTTCTAGGATGAATTACAAACGGTGTGTTGTGTGCCTCTATCATGATTCTATGTTTCAAGTCAGAATCGTTAGGAACACAAAGTCTGGAGTGGACTCGAAGAATTCCTTTTTCATCGATTCGTGCTGCTGGAATAGCACCTTCTTGTACTTTCTTCTTCATACATATCAGCTCTGGGTCTGTGGCTTGAGCAACTTTAACTTTTTCGATTAAAGTTGGTTCTATACGTATATTTAACATCATCGCATGGGTCCCCGGAGTCTTGAATTCTATCTTCATCTTTTGTAAATCACACAAAATGGGCCTTTGTGTTAACAACATCGCACTCGTTCCTGCATATAATCTTCTACTTAATGCGTCAGCTACCACATTCACTTTTCTAGGATGGTATTGAATGGTATGGTCATAGTCTTTCAACAGCTCGAGTCAACGTCGTTGCCGCATGTTGAGTTCTTTTTGGGTGAAGAAATATTTGAAGCTTTTATGATCCGAATATATCTCCACTTTCTCCCCATATAGATAGTGCCTCCAGATTTTTAACGCGAAAATGACTGCTGCCAACTCTAGATCATGAGTAAGGTAATTCCTCTCATATTTTTTAAGTTGTCGCGAGGCATAAGCTATGACCTTCCCAGTGTTGCATGAGAACACATCCTAACCCTTTGCCTAAAGCATCGTTGTAGATAACAAATCCATCTGAACCAGATGGTATTGTCAGAAAAGGTGCCGAAATGAGTCTCCTCTTAAGCTCTTTAAAACTCTTTTCGCATTCTTCGCTCCATAAGAATTTTGTATCTTTTCGAGTCGGTTGAGTTAACGGAGTAGCGATTCAAGAAAATCCTTCCACGAATCTCCGATAATAACTAGCTAAGCCCAGAAAGCTACGTTCTTCGGTCACCGACTTCGGTTGCTCCCAAGTTTGTATTGCTTCAATCTTCGCCGGATCAACAGATACTCCATGTTTTGACACCACGTGCCCAAGGATTGCTACTTCCTCAAGCCAAAACTCGCATTTCTTCAACTTGGCATATAGCTTGTTTTCACGAAGCCTTTGGAGTACCAGCTTCAAATGGTGCTCATGATCTTCAAGGCTTTTGGAATTTATGAGGATGTCATCAATAAAGACAGCAACAAACTGATCTAAATATTCCTTGAATACTCGGTTCATCATATCCATGAAAGCCGCAGGAGCATTAGTCAATCCAAAAGACATGACTAAGAATTCATAATGCTGGTACCGATTTCTGAAGGCAGTCTTTGGAATATCCTCAGTTCTAATCTTCAGCTGATGATATCCAGAACGAAGATCGATCTTTGAAAAGAATTGTGCTCCTTGCAACTGGTCAAACAGGTCATCAATACGAGGTAGCGAATAACTATTCTTGATGGTGACATGGTTCAATTCTTGATACTCAATACAAAGTCGCATACTCCCGTCTTTCTTCTTTACAAATAAAACAGGAGCACCCCAAGGAGATGTACTAGGACGAATGAAACCGATGTCCAATAACTCCTATAGTTTGACCTTTAACTTCTGAAGTTCAATAGGAGCCATTCGATATGAGGTTTTAGAAATGGGCTTTGTACCAGGTTCAAGATCAATAAAGAATTCAACTTCACGTTCTGGGGGTAGACCGGGAAGTTCTTCAGGGAATACGTCTGGAAAGTCACTAACAACGGGAATATTATTCAAATCTGACGTGTCTTTATTCAAATCCATAACATGGGCTAAGAAAGCTTGACATCCGTTTTTTAATAAACGAATGACTTTATGGCTTGATATGACAGTGATTGTTTTTAGTGGTTTAGTTGCTTGAATTCGCGTAACAGGTTGGTTAGGAATATGAAAACTAACAACCTTACGAAAATAATCAATTTTGGCATGATGAGTAGTTAACCAATCAATCCCTAAAACCACGTCAAATGCAAGTATCTTTAAAGAGATAAGGTCAACAGGTAGTGTGATGGTGCCAACTTGGATCAAACAAGATTTATAAACAGTGGATGTAATAAAAGTTTCTCCTAATGGAGTCTCCACAGATAAGTCAAAGTCTAATTTCTCCGGAGTCAAATTTAAACGTTGAGCACAAGTAGGAGAGATAAATGAATGGGTAGAACCAGTATCTAGTAAGGTATAAACTTCGCAAGAATTTATGATTAGTTTACCCGTGATCACCTCGTTTGGGTTTCTCGTATTTTGACCAGTCACAACAAACGCTCTTCCAGGAACTGCTGACTTTAACTTTTTTGGGACAACCTTTTGAGTCACCATCCCCGCTGGACTTGGTTTTGCTACAGTACAATCTCGAGCGATATGTCCTTCCTTTCCACAATTATAACATACCTTGAACTGTTGTGGACAGTTTGGGCTGATGTGTCCCTCTTTTCCACATTTATAGCATACGATCGGTGGTCGTTCTCCTCCCTTAGAAATAGTTCCTGCTGGTGTTGACGTCTTCACATTATCATTGTTGAATCTCCTCTTTTTAAAATCCCCTCCCGACTCGCTTCTTCTATTATCATGGCCACGATTACCACCAGAGTGGTTACCGCTTTTGTCAGTATTCTTTCCTCCCCGCTGGTTATCATTACTCCGATGATTGCTGCCACCGGTCTGACCCTGGTTGTTGTCCCTCGGTTGAACGTACTCATTATCTCGCTCTAATAATTGAGCCCTCTTGACAACATCTGAATATAGAGAAAATTTATGAGAAATGAGATATTGACGTATGTCAGGTTTCAAACCTCTCAGAAATATCCGCGTCATACGTTCCTCATTCTCCACCAAATGAGGTGCAAACCTGGATAACTCAACGAACTTCACCTCGTACTGGGACACCGTCATGTTATTCTGCTCCAGTCTAATAAACTCTACCTCCTTCATATGACAAATACTTTCAGGAAAGTACTTGTCATTGAACAGTTTCTGAAATGTCTCCCAAGACATGCTGAGTGCGGCTGGATGGGTACGCTTCACAGATTCCCACCAGTAATCTACCTCATTACAGAACATAAAAGTGGCGAATGAAACCTTCTATTCCTCCGTGCATCCCAAGACATCGAATATCTTGGTAATTTGTTTGACCCACGTCTCCGCCTTAATCGGATCTGGCTTTCTCCAGAATTATGGTGGTTCCAACTCTTTGAACTACTTGGTTGTGACAAACCGTGCGTTGCTATCATTTCCACCTGTATTTTGTACACGAGTCTCCCTCGTCTGATTTTGCATGAACTGCAAAAAGCTTCTAAACATTCCATCGTTCATCATCTGCTCAGTGGTGTTGTTTACAGGAGAAACATTGCCGGCCTGCTGCACGTTCTCCTCGTTGGTGATTAATGGTGTCTCCACGGTCGCATTTACTCCATCGTTAATATTCTAAGCTGCCATTCTTAAATACTGCCACAAAACAAGGGTTAATTAAAGAAATTGACATGCAACATAAAAACCCTATACTTTGACCAACCAACAAATAAGCTTAGGTAGGACACACTAGCGAAAGATTTACTCGTCTCTCCCCTCCTAGTTCTATTCCCCGATCTCTGTCAGAGACAATATCCCTAAGCTTTGATACCAACTGTGACGTCCCCAAAACAGGTATACATCACCCATTCCGAGTCGCCAAAATATGGTACAGAAATAACTACAACTTTATTAATATAATTATCGTGCAAAATACGACAACACATAAACTGTGAGTTTAAATATAAATAATGTCTTCTAGACAGTATTCAAACTCAAATAAGTCCTCATTACAATTATTGATACATTATTTTACAAAAATGGTGAGGACCATCATTCCATACCCCGACTAGTACTTGCTACATTCTCGCCTCCTGAGAAGAAAAATAGAATAAAAAGGAAAAGAGTGAGCTCAACTAGCCCAGTAAAGAACATTATGACTAAGATAACGTAGAATAAATTATCGTTAGTCCTCAACAGGGAAAAATATAATAGAATACAATAGACAACAAGTTTTAAATCAACATTCGCAGCGAAAATAATAATTCATTAAAAGAGTTAAGTAGATGATGAAATCTACTATCATCTATGAATTTAAAAGTCCACCATCAATATTTTATCTCTGTAACATCAATCAATATATATCATGAATCAAATATTCATCTTTGCACTATAGGCCAAAGATATTTATTAGTTGGTCATGTTCATCTCAACACATGTTCATCTTTGCACTACGGGCCAAAGATATTCATCAGAAAATCATTCATCCTTGCACTATAGGCCAAAGATATTCAATAATATCATCATTTATGATTGAGGATGATGAAAAATATTTATAGGAAACGAATTCAGTGAAACAAAAGAATAAATATTAAGGATTCGTATTTCGGTTTATCCATGTTCAAAAATACTTCATAAATAACCACAGTGGAGTAAAATTCAAGAATGAAGACCAAAACATGGATACAATTAATGCTAGTATCCATAATAGATATCTTGGACAAAAATAAAAATTTAATTTTTTTCTGTGAATAGTGTCGTATTCGTGAATAGTACCGTATACGTGAATAGTGTCGTATACGTGAATACTAACCCCGACACAAAAAGTTCCAAATTTAATAAAAAGTTCAGACCAATATTTCGGCATAATGATATTGAAAGAAATAATATCATTTACGAAAAAATAACATCCCTTACCTCGAAAAGACAGTACTTCTAACTGGAATACTAGATATAGTGCTGAAGGAACTTGCGCCGTATAGCAACACTCAAAGTATCAAAATACTCACAAGAATATGCTCGATAATATAGAGAGAGAAAACTTTAGTTTCTGGTGTGATTTTCAATTCTAACCTAAGTACCCTATTTATAGGAAATGCTTAGAATACCAAAGCAAAAAATTTAATAAAATAATAATATTTAATAATTAAATTCCTACGCACACCTTACCAGCTGATTTCAACCATTTAACATATGCCCACAAATGAAAAAAATGTTTTTCTTTTAAAAATTATTTAAAACTTCAAAAAATAATTATTTCGGAACTTCAATAATTCATAAAAAATTGCCCTTTTATCAGAAAAATTCGAGTCTTATGTCCTTATATAGGAAATTCAATTCTCTACAACTTTGTAAGTTTAAGTTTTTCCAAATTCCAAACAGAAATTGACCGAAATCCACATACGGACGATTTTACACGCTATAATCAAATTTTAGTCAAGAAATGGGGTCCACAAACATGAAAAACATGTTTTAAACATTTTTTGTAACAAAAAAATTCTTCCTCATTTATTCATATATCCCACATTCATTGTAAAAATATCACCATTATTATATTATTATAATATAATAATATATTTAAATGAAATATTTTATCAGAAAAGATAAAATATCAGTTTTCAACAATTGTTACATCAAAAATTTTCTCCATCTATATCCACATAAAAATGAATATTTTTCTTATCATATAAATCAATAATTAATTATTCATAAATAATATTACAGAATCACAATACTGACAACCAGGCCGTTCCCAGGAAAGAGGGGACTTTCCAATAAGGATTTCTCTTTACTGGCGCGCAATTAGGTGACCAAACCTCTCCTTAGACAGAACGTTCTAGACATTGCCAATAATGCTATCTAATAATATTATTCAAATATGAATTATTAATCTGATAATGGAAAATACTATGTAGTGACAATTATTAAAACAACAATAATATAAAATATCAACGTAGCAATTATTGAATCAATAAAATAAAATATTGAACAGTAATTACTGTAACAATTATTGAGTAGTGCCTTCTTACGTAAGAATCAATAATTGGTGCAATACCGTGTGCTACTGTGCAACAACGCGCATTACTGTGTTTTAACCACCCGGTATTCTAACAGTGTTAATGGTAACAACTACGCTGTTATTTATAAATAACTTATAGTTGTCATTTTATTCATCCAATCGCTTTCCGTTATGGGGCCCACACAAGGCTGCGCTGTCGTACGAATATTCTCCGATAGTAAGAATATTCCACGACCAAACGAATATTCCCCGACAATAATAAATATTTTATAACCACTTGCTTATTTAAAATATTTGCTCATTTTTCCCATAACTAACCACAATAATTAAATCAATCCCTACTATTATAAAATAATAAATAGAGAAATTCAATTTCATTTATAATAAGTTGGAGTCTTATAACTTTACTTAATTATATCATCTGTTAAGTACTATATAAAGATGAATATATCCTTAATGTTCGTAAAATTGACAACCGTATAGGATTCATTTTGTGGAACTGGAGTATATATATATATATAGCTGGTTTGTGCAACTTATGGCAAAACTAATGAAATACCCGTTGTAGTTGACACGTTTTATTGATTACACCGTTAAATTTTTAATTTTTCAAATTACCCTACTAAACTAATTATTATTTTAAAATTAGGTCATTCCATTAAAAAAATAAAGGGAAGTTAATTTTTTATCGACAAAATTAATGAATTATCTACTGTAGTTGGCACGTTTTAATGATTACACCATTAAACCTTTAATCTTTCAAATTACCCCATTAAACTAATTAATATTTTGAAATTGGGTTATTCTGTTACAGAACTCACGAGCGTTAAATCGTTTCAGTTTTTATCCTTCGTGTACGTAAAAAAAACAAATTTAATTTATTTTCTCTCTTTTCCTTCCTTTCATCTCTCTCTTTTCCCCCTTCTTCCAAATCAAATATGTGAAACCCCAGATTTTATGAATAAAGATTTAATTTTTTCGAAATATTTTTTTTTAAATATTATGGTGTGAATTTGAGATAATATTATAGTTGTGGGTAGTATTTATAAATTTTGTAAAGTATGCAAGTTGTTGTATTATATTCGATTGGTCGAGGAATATTATTTTTGTCAGGGAATATTCGTACGACGGCACAATTATTGGTGGACCCCACAACGGAATTATTGTCGGATTGAGAAAACAACAAAAATATTTTATTAAAAATAACGGCGGAAGTTTTACTGTTGATACTGTTGAACTACTCGATAGTAAAAGTACAGTAATACGTGTGGTTATATAGTAGCACACAGTATTGATTATTAATGCTTATGTGAGAAGTCACTCAGTTTGATTCAATTATTGTCAATTAATAATATGAATTATTTGGCGATAATGAAGTTTTGTTTTATTCGTATTATTAACGTAATAAAACAGAAACATCTTTTTATATAAAACAGAATACTTTATTAAAGTTATTCTATAAATAGAATATATTATATTTTATTTAAAAGATTTTTCTTTAAATATGGACCGTCAGATTAAAGTAAATCAATCTGGACCGTTTATAGATTAATTACTATGCATTCTATTTTCCTATAAATAGAAGCTCATTCCTTCATTATTTTCTTACGAATTTACTGAAACTCTAGAGAGAGAAACTATAGAAAGAGTTCTTCTTCTATAATCTTGAGCGTATTTCTTTAGAGTTTAAGAAAGCTTTGAGCGTAGTACAAGTTTCTTCGAGTATATTCTCGCCCTACCAGTCGGAATACTCTTCTTTCAAAGGTAAGGGATATTATTTGTTGTACTCATAAATGGTATTCTTTCTTTCTTAATCATGAAGAGAACCTCTGTTATTCCATTCTTTATTATTCTGTTGGAATAACCTGTATACGCGGGCTACCCTATACTTGGTGAAATTCTTCTGTTATTACATTTTTATTATTCTGTTGGAACATCCTGTCTGTGCTTTACGCCGGACCTGGTTCCATTATTTATTATTTTGTCGGAATATCCTATTTGTGCTTTACGCCGGACCTGGTTCCATTATTTATTATTCTGTTAGAATATCCTGTCTGTGCGTTTACGCCGGACCTGGTTCCATTATTTATTATTCTGTCGAAATATCCTGTCGGTGCATTTACGCATGACCTGGTTCCACTATTTATTTTTCTATTGGAATAACCTGTCTGTGCGGTCTATCGCATGCATGGTGATTTCTTTTGTTATTCCATTATTTATTATACTCAATTGGTTAAAACTTTGACTTCTATACTCCATGAAATTAGTGGAATATCATTGATATTTGCGCTTCATCCAGTATCTTTTCATGGAAATATTCTTCTGAGCATTCTTGAATTTTACTCTACAAAGTAGTATCATGATTTGGACGTTATTGGTTCCTGGACAAATTAATTCTTGAACTTGTTTTATTGAATTCTTATATCATTGTCATCATCTTCATACTTATATTATGTTGAAAGTCATTTGTGGCCTGTAGTGCATAGATGGACTTGGTATGATTATGACCAGGGATTATTCGGTATAATCATAACCGTAATGTTACAAATGATGTGGAAAAAGTCCTCATTGGCCCGTAGTGCATTGATGGACAGTTTTAGATATGATTATGGCTATGGATTCTCTTTAGCCGTAGTACAAAGATGAATTATTTTATGGCATGATCAGGACTGTTGATGAAAACACGATTATCTTTGGCCCGTAGTGCATGGATAATTCGTGGTCGTGATACTAAAGAATATCATTGGCTGTAGTGCAGGGGTGATTCGATGATGTGGATTATTTTTTTTAGCTGTGACTCAGCGATAAAAGTCATGAAAAACCTTTTAAATCATAAAAGATAGTAGATTTTATTCTCTACTTGACCCTTTTAATGGATTACTTGATCCGCTGCAGTTAAACTTGATGTCTATTGTATTTTATCAGTTTAACATTATTGAAGACTAATGATAATTTATTCTGCATTATCTTAGTCATAATATTTCTTACTGGGCTAGTCGAGCTCACCCTTTCTTTCACGGTTCTCTTCAGGAAATGAGAATATAGCTGGGACGAGTCGGGAAACGGAGTGATGGACCAGATGATAGCATTAGTAGTCCTCACTATTCTATGTAATAGTGTGATAATAATTATAATGAGGACTCCTTTTGAGTATGGATACTCTCTAAAAGACAATATTTGTATTCAAACTCACAGTTTATGTTTTGTCGAATTGTACACGACAGTTGTATTAGTAAGTTGTATTTGAATTGTGTACCATGTATCTGGCGACCCAAGATGGGTGATGTATACCTAATTTTGGGGGCGTCACAAAATAGATCTGCGTATTTTCTCTCTCTAAAAGCTATGAAAATTCCTATATCTGAATACCCAAAATATTAAATTGAGTTTCAAAAGTTCAGCATTAGAAAAAATAATGGAGTCTGAATCCCCAATAACAACAACAGATGAAGTAAATAATGTTACAATAGGTTTCCTCACTCTCACCTCCAACAATCATCAACCTTATGTCTCTGAACTCCTTTAATTCGCTGTCGATCGTCTCCACAAGGTCTGTTCCTTCCCCGATCTCTCTCTATATATATCTATCTATGTGTGTGTATATATATACATGTAGTAGTAATATTTGGTTAAATTAATTTTGTTGGGATTGCATTTATGATTTGATAGGAGCCTGAGTTTTTACAGATGGATGCGGAGATAATTCAGAGGCAGGCGCAAAATATTGTTGCCAATTACCGTGTTTTCATTTCTACTGTTGATGCATTGCTTTTCATTCGTGAGAAAGTTTTTTCTATTGATAAACACCAGAGATTACAATACCCAAAATATTTTGATTTTTTTGCTTTAACTTTCAAATTTTTTATTACTTTTTGCCACACAAGTAATATTTTTTTATTTTTGAATTTCTTTTCCAGAACCACATAGATAAAAAATTAATGTCTGCTTAATTTTGTTAACAGAATGACCCAATTTTAAAATATTAATTAGTTTAATGGGATAATTTAAAAAATTAAAAGTTCAATGGTGTAATTAGTAAAACGTGCCAACTATAGTGAGTAATTCATTAGTTTTGTCGATAAAAAATTAACGTTTGATTATTATTTTTAACGGAATGACCTAATTTTAAAATAATAATTAGTTTAGTAAGGTAATTTAAAAAATAAAAATTTAATAGTGTAATCAGTAAAATATGTCAACTACATTGGGTATTTCATTAGTTTTGCCTGCGACTTATTAATAAATAATTTGATTAGGAGTAGCTTAGGTCACGCATAAATAATAAGTTGCTCAAAATGAAATTATCATATTTATAGAATGTGCAGGTTAAGTAACCAATTCTTCTAAAAACTTAAGTTATTAAAAAAAACACCAACAATGTATATCTTGCTAATAATGCAGAATATATATAATGGATCTTTGAACTTTCAAAATTTAATCTTTAATAGCTTTAAATAATTTGATTGTTATAATTTCATTATTATTATTATTAGTACTACTACTACTACAATAACATTCTAGAAATAAATAATTTCATTCGCGCCCTATATATATTATTGATAGTAACATTCTTAAATTTATCATCATAATTTAATTATTATAGTTATTAAACTGATTACTTTTTGTTTTTAGGTATAATATTTTTCTAGGATGCGGATGCCCTGATCACTATGCTGCAAGAAACCAGGAATCAATACTTATATATAAAGACATCAAAAGCGATCCTAATTTAGAGTCTAACTCTTAATCAATTTGAGTCAATTTCGTTCAATTTCATTCTTATTGCCGAGTTATTTACCGAGTTCGTCTCATCTCACCTCTTCCTCTTCCTCATAATCATCCTCGGCAATCGTTCGACTCTGCCTCTTCCTATTCCTTTTCCATTTTTGCTTAACTCACGTCTTCCTCTTTCTCTTCCTTTCTTCCTGTCTTTCCCGCTAATGAGTTTGGAGGAGAATGAAGAGGAACTTGATTTTAACTCCCAACATGAAATCATCTCAATCCTCGCCGAATCGCAGATCACCACCGTCTGATGGCTGATGAAGGATTTCCGCCTCCAATTAGGCTGATGAATTTTTTTTCCGAATACCAGGTTAGACTTTCATTATACTACGAATTGATTCATCTTTTTTTTGTACTTTTTCTCAATCCCCGCCGATTAGCTTTTTTCTCTTGGTGATCAAATTAGCTTTTTACCGAGCTCACGGGCATCAAGAACTCTGGTGGGAAATTTCACTTAAACCGCAAAAAAGAAAAAATACTATCATTGGTAAGTTTGGATTTTTCCCATATTATAAATTTCTTTCTCTTAGATTTTGATATTGTGCATGAGGTGTTTGATAAAATGTCACAATCATACCTATTTTGATATTGTGCAAATCGAAGCTTTAAAGTTTGTTGATTTTTGTAGCTAAACCGATTTATGATTCTTCCACAAATATTCTACAACCAATGCATATAACAATGTTTAATTGATTCGAAGGTATATATATGATCATCATTCTTTTGTTTTCTTCACTTTTACGATTTATGTGGTGCTTATGCGTTTATATAATTGTGGATTTGCAATTTTGATGATTTGAAACTGTTTCCCAGCTGTCTAATTGTTTTTAGTAGTATTGTATGAATTCCCTCAAGTTTGTCTGATGATGGGACTATTTTGTAATTGAACAGTAGTTATTTGGTGATCTCAAGTTATTTTCTCAGATCTCTTCGATTATTTGATCGAGTTATCATGTATGAATTCATTCTGGTTGATGTGGTGATTACTTTGTTAAAATTGTTTGCTGTTTGTTAAGTATGTATTTAGTTTTTTGAAGCAATTCCTTTGTTGAACGATTGTTTAATCCATAAAGAACATAACAATTGAATGAAATTTGGTTTACAATCAGTCTGTTCTCATATTTGGATTATCTGTTCTGAATGTATTGAATGATTTATTGCTCCATACCTTAAGGTTGATTGGAACAAATGGTGCGATGAGGATGAAGAGTTGGCAAATTGTAAGTATATCCAGAATCTTACTAGGAGTAATCTGATGTATTTTTTCTCAAATTTGACAACATTTAGAAACTTGGTCATGTTATTTGACCTTCTAAGAGAGAGCTTTTACTATTTATTTTATTTGATATATTAAGCATTCTATTGCAATTATAAAAGGAGTTGTGCTCTATAATTGTCTTCTGTTTATGGCCTTTTTGTATCTTCTGAGGTTCTATAAGTTCATCTATGATCTCACACAGTGTTTGTGCTTTTTAAAAAGGGTGGAAAAGAAAGTATTTTGGAGGATGTTAATTGTTTTCTTCCCAAAACTCTTATTTGTTGGTTTCTCTTTCAACGTGAGAGAAATGGGTGGAAAATAACCCCCACCGTCTCCTTAACTCATGAACAAAAGCTATTATCACCCCCCTCTTTCAAATTTCTCTTCCTCAATAATTGAAAGGTCACTTCGCCTCACTTTCAAAGTTTCCATCCAAACTTACTAACACAATGTCAAATCAGATTTTTGTCAACTTGCTAGGAGAAAAAAGTCAAAGTGATCAACAGTGTCACAGCTTTCATTATGGTTTTAACCATTCATTTGATTTTACTCGGGCTTCAATTTTGTTCTTGAGTAGGTGTTTGTAATATATATATTTATTGTGCTAAATACACGAGATTAGACCAACTCGGTAAATAATTAAGTGAAATTGAACAAAATTGGCTTAAATTGATTAAGGGTCTTGCTATTTATATTTGGTAGTCTCATATCTTCTGTATTTATTTGACTCCTATCTTCTGTATTTTTATATTTGACTCATTTTATTTTTTACATTCCATATGTTTGATCACAATAGTTATATGTATACTTTACATTTGCAATATGTTGCATCAAATATGTTTTATAAATGCTCATGAAATATTTTAAATGTTGAAATTGTGTGGGCAGTTACAACAAAAGAGTTGGATGGATTCTCACAAAAAGTTTTTGTTAATGATTTTGGTTTTATTGAGCTTTGTAGTTAGTTCTCAACAAAAGAATGTGATGTGTCAGCTTGATAAAGAGACTGTATTTGATGACGATTTAGATGCTTTTATATTACCTCATTCCAAAGGTAATTGATTTTATAGTTAGAATGAATGGAGTATGATAAAAGGTAGTTATTTTTTTTAATTAATAATTACTTTCATGAATAGTTTAAATTGTATGTTGCCTAATGAATTTTTGATTGAATTGAAGAATAATGAATTTTTGATTGAATTGAAGAAGCTCAATGGCACCTCATAAACTTCAAAGATTTTAATGAAACAGAGTAAGATGAGGGATAGTGACCAATGATTGATCAACGAGTTACTGGCTTCAAAAGCTTTTTTTGGCATAGTGTGTCTAATTAATACAAAGTTATCTAATTAAAAATTTTATTTGTTAATTGTAGGTTACCAAGTTTGATTTCATATTATTTAGAAGTTGTGTGTATCACATATTTGCTGAAATAACACAATGAAAAGAGAAGTTTACCTTTCTCTTTTAGTTGGATAACCAAAAACTACATAGCAAAGCATTTCAAACTTTTTAATTTGCTATCTTTGTCTTTATCTTTGAAGCTTAATCAAGAGCCTCAATGTGTTAGGCATTGTTTTTCTGATAGCCATATACAAAATTATATCTAATGTATATAATTTTATTCTTGAATAGCTACCCCATTTTTTTAATGTCTTAATGGATAGTTACTAATAACTTTATTTATCTTATTTGGTGGGTGTGTGAATTAGTAAGCAATTCCATTTTTCGCAGCTGAATCAAGAGGAATATCAATCGGAGCACCATATAACTCTACAAGTTCATAAGGAAGAGGTGAAAGTCTTGAGTTTGAAGCATAAGGAACATTCCCCGTATTATGAAAACTCACCAAGATAATGATTTTTGTGAGAGATCACTAAATTACGCTGCAAAAGCTGACATATAAAGTTGACGATCCTTGGAACTCTTTCATAGTTTGTAAAATGATGTGAATTTTACTGTATTTGTGTCTTGAGGAAATTGTGAAGCTATTATATGTGTGTTTTATTTGTTCTTAGCAAGTTCTATTCATTTATTAAGTTATATATATGCTTTCAGTACATGTATATGTAAAGATTTATACTTTGATATCAATATTTGTTTTACGACTTTTTTTCTTGATTTAGGATTTGGGTTTTTTTCAGTGTTGATTTGGATATTGTTTGCTATTTGATGGATCTGTTTAGCTTTTATCTAGAGGTACTTTATTTTAGATGCTTTAGATGGCTTCTGGATTTCGTTTATATGAGATTATATGTTGGGATTAATGCACTCGGTTTATTTTTGTACTGTGTAATTGTGTTATTTCAGCCATTTAGGTTTCTAGGAATGTTAAGATACTTTTCTTTTTAAATGCAGTGTACTCCAGATGCATATTTATATTTCTGAGCCTGCTTCTTCATTCTCATATCTGGGTTTTTGCTCAATTGATTTGAATTTTTTTGCTATTGTTGATGGGTCTGGTCAGCTTTATTTAGAGATGCAATTTGTGTTCTGGCTTCTAGGTTTTAATTTGTTTTTTTGAGGTTATATTAGTTGAAATTAGTGCAGTTGGTTCATTTTTGTACTATGTAATTGTTTTATTTAAGGCATTTTGGTTTCTAGAGTTTCTTCTTTTTTTCCCGATATTTTATGCAAATGCACTACATGTCTACTCACTATCACTCCAGTGCATATTTTTATTCCTGGGAGAGTTTCTTCATTCTCATTTTTGGGGTTTTGGGGTTTTGCTCTATTAATGTGGCCATTGTTGGTACTTTCTGGTTCTACTTATGCGTATGCGGTTATGTCCGGTACATGTAATGTTTTTGGGTTTTTGATGGTTTCATGCTATTTTGTGTGCTATTATTTATTGGAATTTTCTGTTTTGAATAAGTCTAGTTGCAAGTCCTATTCATTTGGGATATACTGCTATTGACCAAGTATTTAAGAGTCCTTGAAGTTTAAGTTGTTCAGTTGTAGCGGATAGGTTTGTTGCTATTTTATCTCCTAGTTTAAGTCAAAGTGGTTCGTCTGAAATACTATATATGTAACTGGAAGTTCTTTAATAAAGCAATGAAGTTTTCAGTCATATTATTCATTCATTGTTCTGAAGATATTTTCTTAGATATTTCAACATTTTGGTATCAGAGCCTCAACTGGGCCTGAGGTAGATTGAAGCAGCAGCTTAATTTCTTGCAGTAGCAAGTGGTCATGACAACTGACAACAACAACTATGTGCAACCAGAAATTCCTCACTTCGATGGTCACTATGATCATTGGAGCATGTTGAAGGAGAATTTTTTGCGATCAAAAGAGTTTTAGCCATTGGTTGAAGATGGTGTCACAGTTTATCCAAAAGACACGGTGTTGTCAGCTGCTCAGGAGGAACAAAAGTTGAAGGATCTCAAGGTGAAGAACTATCTGTTCCAAGCTATTGATCATACAATCTTGGAGACCATTCTTCAGAAGGAGACCAGCGAGAAGATTTGGGATTCAATGAAAAAAAAGTATCAAGGGACAGCAAGAGTGAAGCGTGCACAACTTCAAGCCCTTCAAAGAGATTTCGAGACTCTTCAGATGAAGATGGGAGAGTCGGTCACTGACTATTTTGCAAGAACGATGACAATTGCAAACAATATGCGGATCCATGGTGACAAACTAGAAGATGTTGTTGTTGTTGAAAAAATTCTTCGATCGATGACTACAAAATTTGATTACGTAGTTTGTTCGATTGAAGAATCAAATGACATTGATAAAGTCTCCATTGATGAGCTGCAAAGTTCGTTGTTGGTTCATGAGCAGAGAATTAATCAAGGGGCCACAATAGAAGAGCAAGCTTTAAAGGTCTCCTCCAACACTCTAGTTGCTTTTGAGGGCGTAGGACGTGGTCAAGGAAAAGACAGATTTAATTCTTATTCCAGAGGCAAAAGGCATAGTCAAGGATCAAGGTTTGACAAATCTCATATTGAATGCTTCAATTGCCATAGGTATGGCCATTGAATGTCCCAATTTCTTTAGAGATCAGGGAGAGAGATCAAATATGCTGAGATACAAGAAGAAACAACCTTATTGATGGCATGTCAAAACAAGGAAGAAAAGTTTAATAATCTATGGTATTTAGACTCAGGCAGCAGTAATCATATGTGTGGTAATAAGTTTTTTATTCTCTGAATTAGATGAGTCATTTAGAGATACTGTGAAGTTTGGAGACAACTCTACTGTTTCTGTTATGGGGAAAGGAAGTGTCAATGTTCGCATGAAAAATGATGTTGTTGAAAAAATCCCTAATGCGTTTTATGTTCCAGATTTAAAAAGTAACTTGATTAGCTTGGGTTAACTCCAAGAGAAGGGGTATGAGATCACCATCAAAAGTGGAACATGCCTTATCAAAGATTCAGAAAGAGGTATTATTGCTCGGGTTGACATGACAGCAAACCGGATGTTTCCAATTATCATTGTAGATGATAATCTGAATCCTCAAACTTGTTTCTCTGCAAAAGTGAAGGACACAGCTTGGTTGTGGCACCTTCGATATGGGCATCTCAATTTTCATGGGTTGAAGACTTTGCAACAAAAAGGAATGGTGGCAGGGCTTCCACAAATTACTCTTCCATCACAAGTTTGTGAAGATTGTGTTATTGGTAAGCAGCAGCGTGATCACTTCCCAAGAGGAAAAGCATGGAGAGCTCAACAACCACTGCAATTGATTCACTCAGATATATGTGGACCCATTAGTCCAACTTCAAATGGCAATAAAAGGTATTTTATCAGCTTCATTGATGACTATAGTCGGAATACCTGGGTATATTTCTTGCAGGCAAAATCAGAAGCTTTTACAGCCTTTAAAAGTTTCAAAGCCTTGATTGAGAATGAAGCTAGCAGAGCAATCAAGGTGTTACGAACAGACCGTGGAGGGGAATTCAACTCACAAGAATTTTCCAACTTTTGTGAGATGAATGGCATCCGAAGGCAATTGACTGCAGCTTACACACCACAGCAGAATGGGGTATGCGAAAGGAAGAATCGCACAATTTTAAACATGGTTCGGAGTATGCTATCCACAAAAGCCATTCCCAAATGCTTTTGGCCAGAAGCTGTCAACTGGAGCATCCACATATTGAATAGAAGTCCAACATTGGCAGTGAAGAACATAACACCCGAAGAAGCCTGGAAGGGAAGCAAACCAACTGTGGACTATTTCAAAATTTTTGGTTGCATAGCTTTTGCTCATGTCCCTGATGATAAGAGGAAGAAGCTTGATGATAAAGCAGAGAAGTGTATATTTCTTGGTGTCAGTGAGCACTCAAAAGCTTACAGGCTTTACAATTCAATCACAAAAAGAATAATCATTAGTCGAGATGTGGTATTTGATGAAAGCAAGACATGGAAGTGGACTGTTAATAGCACCGGAGAGCATATTCCAGTGAATGATGGTGAACCTCAAGAAGAAATAAGTCAAACTTTATCAAGTTCTATTATCACAAGTTCATCACCTGCTCCCACACTAAATTCACAAGGAGATGTGGAAGATAATCTGTCACATGAATCTAGACTCCAACGCACAAGAAGAAGGCCAACATGGATGCAAGATTATGAGGTTAGTGGAATTAATCGAGATGATGATCCACTTGTCCATCTTGCTCTTTTTATGGGATGTGATCTTATTTCTTTCCAAGAAGCAGTTACGCAATTAAAGTGGCAAAGAGCTTTGAATGAAGAGATCAAGGCAATTGAGAAGAACAACACTTGGGAATTGACAGATCATCCCAAGGGGCAGAAGTCTATTGGAGTTAAATGGGTTTATAAGACAAAGCTCAATGCAAATGGTGAGGTGGATAAATACAAGGCACGACTGGTGGTTAAAGGCTACAAGCAAGAATATGGGATTGATTATAAAGAGGTGTTTGCTCCAGTTGCGAGGCTTGACACAATTAGATTGGTTATCTCAGTTGCAGCTCAGAATTCGTGGCCTATTTATCAACTTGATGTCAAGTCAGCATTTTTACATGGCGAATTGACAGAAGAGGTTTATGTTGAGCAGCCTTTGGGATATGTGCAACAAGGGAACGAGGAGAAAGTTTACAAGTTGAAGAAAGCATTATACGGTCTAAAACAAGCACCTCGAGCTTGGTATAGCCGTATAGAGTCTTATTTTACAAGAGAAGGCTTCGAGAAATGTCCGTATGAGCATACTCTCTTTATAAAGTATGGAGCTACCGGGAAGTTTCTAATTGTCTGCTTGTATGTAGATGATCTTATCTACATAGGGAATGATGAAGATTTATTTAAGAATTTCAAGCATTCAATGATGGCTGAGTTTGAAATGACTGACTTGGGACTTTTGCATTACTTTCTCGGCATTGAAGTGGTGCAATCTGCAGCAGGTATTTTCATTATGCAAAAGAAATATGCTATGGAGATTTTAGACAGATTTGAGATGAAGACTTGCAATTCAGTTAGAACACCAATTGACCCAGGATTGAAGATAACAAAGGATCCCAAGGGCGAAAAGGTTGACAACACATTGTTTAAACAAATTGTTGGAAGCTTGATGTATCTTATAGCAACAAGGCCAGATATTATGTATGCAGTAAGTTTACTTAGCAGGTATATGGAACATCCAACTGAGCATCATCTTCTTGCTGCTAAAAGAGTGTTACGCTACTTGAAAGGTACAAGTGATTTTGGTATCTTCTATAAGAAGGGAGAAATGTCAGAACTTGTAGGGTTTACTGATAGTGACTATGCTGGAGATTTGGATGATCGAAGAAGCACATCTGGGTATGAGTTTATGTTGAATGCTGGGGCTGTTTCATGGTCTTCAAAGAAGCAACAGATAGTGACTCTGTCAACTACTGAAGCTGAATTTGTTGCTGCAGCAGCTTGTGCTTGCCAAGCTATTTGGCTGAGAAGGTTGATTATAAAGTTTGGTTTTGCTCAAGATGAATCAACTTCAATGTTCTATGATAATGTTTCTGCAATTAAGTTATCAAAGAATCCTGTTTTACATGGGAGGAGCAAACATATAGATGTCAGATTTCACTTCTTACGTGATCTGTGCAAGAATGATGTTATTGATGTTATCCATTGCAAGAGTGAAGATCAGATTGCAGATATAATGACAAAACCTCTCAAGTTAGCTGTGTTTGAGAAGCTTCGAAGCCTGCTTGGAGTTTATTCAAGAAAAGAGGCTGGTAGTGATGATGAAAAGCTGTGTTGCTGGAGTTACCTTTGTTATAAACTGAATGTCCTACATACATCAGTTTAAGGGAGGAAATATTGGAATTTTCTGTTTTGAATAAGTCTAGTTGCAAGTCCTATTCATTTGGGATTTACTGCTATTGACCAAGTATTTAGGAGTCCTAGAAGTTTAAGTTGTTCAGTTGTAGCGGATAGGTTTGTTGCTATTTTATCTACTAGTTTAAGTCAAAGTGGTTCGTCTGAACTACTATATATGTAACTGGAAGTTCTTTAATAAAGCAATGAAGTTTTCGATCATATTATTCATTCATTGTTCTGAAGATATTTTCTTAGATATTTCAACATTATTTATGTCAGCTCATTTAATAGTATGTATGTGAGTGCGTGCTTATTTCAGGACAAGGGTTTTAGCTGTCACATTTATACAATTATACTTGGTTTGTCTCGGGTGTTTGTACAGGCTTTGTGTTTATGCATTTTCTGTTTAGTGCTCTATTGTTACATTGCAGTAACTGCTTCATCAAATCATTTATGAGCTTTTGGTATGTTCACTTATTTTATTTGGTAATATATTTTACGATTTGTATTTTGTTTTTCTTTACTGTTCTGTAAAAGGCTTTGCTGAGTTGATAACTATCCGTGTTTATGTTACTCTGTTTTTTCGGTTGGTTTCTAATGGCTTGGTTGGTTCCAATAGTATGGTTGAATTTATGCTTTCATGTAATGGAAATACAAGTACATGAACCTTTTTTACAAATTTATGTAATCTTATGAAATCAAGACAAGTCATTTAATTATATTGGATCTTGACATTTTTTTAAGTAGTCATTTACAGATTTGTAATACATGAATATCTCTTTTTTTTTTACGTTTTAGATGTTTGTTTATTGATATTCTACAAATTTACTTATCAAGGGGTTATACATCATTTCTCTCTTTATGTGCATATATGCGAGAATATTTAGACTTCACTGCCATCATTTATACTACAAGTTTCATTTATGATTGATATTTTTATGTGACTTCTGTGAACATATGGACCAAAGAATTTGATGTCTAATGTGCTTCCATACATCATAAAACTATTATAAATAATCTATTGAATCAAGAAGAAATTCATGCTAAGTAATTATATGATGAATGATCTCCAAAGTTGTTTTTAATTGTTATAACAGGTAATATATTTTTAATTTTGAGAATGACCATGCTAACAAAGATAATTCAATATTTCATCGTTTTAGATGATTAACATGCAAATCTCTTCGTCCTCAAATGTATAATGAATTTGGTACTGGACTATGAACTATGGACTATGGACTATGGACTATGGTCTATGGACTATGGAGTACATGCATTACTATTTTTAAGCTTTATTAGTTTAATTTATTTATAAAAAGGACTCAAGTGTTTTGAAGTTTGTAGGATATGAGTTAGCTTAGTACATGAATTGAGCAACTTCAGTCTTTTTTTAACAAAAATGTTTGACAAATTATACAATTTATTATATAAACTAACCCGTGCATTGCACGAGTTACCACCTAGTAGTGATAATAACAGATTTCGAAAATCAAGTGAAAGGGACTTTTACAAAATTAGAATGTCAAGATTTAAATAAATATTGTGTTGGGAAACAACTTAAATAGCACAATACAATATTAATGAAGAGAAAAATTAATAATTTACTCTTATACTCTGTTTTTGAGTTTTAGATCGAAAAAAAAAATTAAATTAAAACAGAAAAAAAAATAAAAAAAATTTAAAGTTTTTGTTAATGAAGCTTTATTTATCGAATTAACAGAAATGTTGTTTCTCTTGCACAATATGATATTGTGAAAGTTAAGCTGTTTCATGACATAGCACTTCTGAAAGCCTTATTTATTGTGTTTATTATTTAATTATTTTTATAATAAAAATCATACTGATTGTGAAACATTTGATATGATCGACTCTCATATATATATATATATATATATATATATATATATATATATATATATATATATAAGATTAAAAATCACTTATAAGATTTAAGGGAGGAATGATGCAGTAGGGATGTTGATAGTCTTGGGACCCTCCTCTCCTACTACTTTCATCAAATAAAGTGGAAAATTAGGTCCCACGAGATCTTAGAAATCTAGCTAGCCGTTCATGGGAAAAGGCTATCAGTATCCATTCTCACTAATCATTTAAGTGGTTGATGGTCATGAGTTCATAATGATGGCCAAGAGAATAATTATTCGTTTTTTATTATACTCTCCGATAAAAATCTTACTTCACTATTTTTTGCTCATATTAATAAAAGATAAAATAATAAATGTGTCCATATTATAAAATTATACATAATATCTAGATGTCTAGAAACATTCTTACTCCTCTTTATTATAATGACCTTTGAAGCTCCTATGATCTTTGAGTTTTAAAATTTTCAAATATTTATATACATGTGCCTATAAATAGGAGTATTGTCAAGAAAATAAAACACAGATATATTGATCTCTCTCATTTCCCTTAATTATCATCATAATTATTACTCTTTATTATATTGTATGACTTTAAATATATATTTTTCTTAATAAGGCTAAATACAGTTTGTTATATGGAGTATCATCATATTCATGTTTAGGCCTTCAAAGAATTTGGGCTTACACTTTACTACATCAAGTATCTAATTTTATACAATTTAGCCCCCAATTTTAGAATCCGGCCAAAATCGGCCGACATACCTAATTTTTCAGTAAAATAAGAATTGTATACGGTTTGACCATATAAAATACGAGCCAATAACACTTATGTTACATTAAGTACCACCAAATCACAATTTACTACATCAAGTACTTAATTCGTATAAAATTTGTATAAATACTTATTTTGACGTATTAAATCTGTACAAATCCTTATAAATAATTATTATATGTTAAATTATTAAAATTAAATATTAATACAAAGATTACCAAATATAAATTTTTTATTTTAAAATTTAAGAAAGACTTAATTACCAAAAAAATTAATAAACTTTTAAACATACAAATTATATGTAAGACCCCAACTTTTTATAAATAAAATTAAATTTTCTCTATTTATTATTTTGAAATAATAAGGTGTTAATTTGATATAATGCTTTGGTTATGGGTAAAATGTGCAAATTTTACAAAATAAGCAAGTGATTATAAAATATTTATTGTTGTCGGGGAATATTTGTTTGGTCGTGGAATATTCTTGTTGTCGAGGGAATATTCGTACGTCGGCGCAGCCATTTGTGGACCTCGTAATAGAATAACTGTAGGATGAAGAAAACGACAAGTATGAGTTTTTATAAATAACGGCGTAGTTGTTACCGTTAACATTGTTGGAATATCTGGTGGTTAAAGTTCAGTAATACGCGTGGTGGCACAGTAGCACACGGTATTGCACAATATTTTTTTTTAGATTATTGTTTCTTACGTAAGAATGCACTACTCAATAATTGTTACAGTAATTACTGTTCAATATTTTATTTTATTGATTCAATATGTAAGACCCCAACTTTTATAAATAAAGATGAATTTTCTATAAATATCATTTTTGAATATTATGGAGTTAATTTGATATAATATTATAGTTGTGGGTAATATTTATAAATTTTGCAAAGTACGCAAGTTGTTATATAATATTCGATTGGTCGGGGAATATTCGTTTTAACAGGAAATATTCGTACAACGGCACAATCATTGGTGGACCCCACAACGGAATTATTATCGGATTGAGAAAACGACAAAAATATTTTATTAAAAATAACGGCGGAAGTTTTACCATTGATACTGTTGAACTAATCGGTAGTAAAAGTACAGTAATACGTGTGGTTGCATAGTAGCACACGGTATTGATTATTAATGCTTATGTGAGAAGTCACTCAGTTTGATTCAATTATTGTCAGTTAATAATATGAATTATTTAGCGATAATGACGTTTTGTTTTATTCGTATTATTAACGTAATAAAACAGAAACATCTTTTTATATAAAACAGAATACTTTATTAAAGTTATTCTATAAATAGAATATATTATATTTTATTTAAAAGATTTTTCTTTAAATATGGACCGTCAGATTAAAGTAATCAATCTGGACCGTTCATGGATTAGTTACTATGCATTCTATTTTTCTATAAATAGCAGCTCATTCCTTCATTATTTCTTACGAATTCACTAAACTCTAGAGAGAGAAGCTATAGAGAGAAACTATAGAGAGAGAGAAGAAGAGTATTCTGCTACTTAACTACTTCCTTACTTCAGCTCTTCTTTAAAACGGTAAGGGGTGTTATTCTTTCTTATTCATGAAGAGAACTGTTGTTATTCCATTTCTTATTATTCTGTTGGAATAACCTGTATACGCGGTCTACCCTATACTTGGTGACATTCTTCTATTATTCTGTTGGAACATCCTGTCTGTGTGTTTTACACCGGACCTAGTTCCGTCTTTATTATTATTCTGTTGGAACATCATGTCCGTGTGTTTTACACCGGACCTGGTTCCGTCTTTATTATTATTCTGTTGGAACATCCTGTCTGTGTGTTTTACACCGGACCTGGTTCCGTCTTTATTATTATTCTGTTGGAATATCCTGTCTGTGCGGTCTATCGCATGCATGGTGATTTCTTTTGTTATTCCATTCTTTATTATACTCAGTTGGTTAAGTTTTGACTTCTATACTCCATGAAATTTGTGGAATATCCTTGATAATTGCGTTTCATCCAGTATCTTTTCATGAAAATATTCTTCTAAACATTCTTGAATTTTACTCCACAAAGCAGTATCATGTTGACAATTTGGACGTTGTTAATTCTTGGACAAATTAATTCTTGAACTTGTTTTATTGAATTCTTATATCATTGTCATCATCCTCATGTTTATAAAATGTTAAAAGTCATCTGTGGCCTGTAGTGCATAGATGGACTTGGTATGATTATGACCAGAGATTATTCGGTATAATCATGACCGTAAAGTTACAAATGATGTGATAAAAGTCCTCATTGGCCCGTAGTGCGTTGATGGACAGTTGTTGGCATGATCATGACCATTAATGAATACACGAATATCCTTGGCCGTAGTGCAGGGGTGATTCGATGATGTGGATTATTTTATTAAGCTGAGTCACAACGATCACAGTGTTGAAAAACCTTTTAAATCATAAAAGATAGTAGAGTTTATTTTCTACTTGACTCTTTTAATGGATTGCTTGTTCCGCTGCAGTTAAACTTGATGTCTATTATATTTTATCAATTTAACATTGTTGAAGGCTAATGATAATTTATTCTGCATTATCTTAGTCATAATATTTCTTACTGGGCTAGTTGAGCTCACCCTTTCTTTCACTATTCTCTTCAGGAAATGAGAACGTAGCTGGGGCAAGTCGGGGAACGGAGTGATGGTCCGAATGATAGTATTAGTTAGTAGTCCTCACTATTCTATGTAATGGTGTGTTAATAAATATAATGAGGACTCCTTTTGAGTATGAATACTCTCTAGAAGATAATATTTGTATTCAAACTCACAGTTTATGTTTTGTCGTATTGTACACGACAGTTGTATTAGTAAGTTGTATTTGTATTCTGTACGATGTATCTGACGACCCAAGATGGGTGATGTATACCTAATTTTGGGGGCGTCACAGTTGGTATCAGAGCTTAGGGATATGATCCCTGGCTAAGATGTGAGAATAGAACTAGGAGGGGAGAGACGGGAAATTCCTTCGCTAGTATGACCTACCTAAGTTTATTTGCATGGTATTTAATTGGTCGGTCATAATATAAGGATAATATATGACATATCAATTAACTTTTATTTTGTGGCAGTATCTGAAAATGGCATCTGAGAATGTTGAGAATAGCAATGGAGCATAGGCGACTGTTGATTCACCACATATCAATAATCAGGATAATGTGCATCAGGAAGGTGACAATCCTCATGCAAACAACAACACTGACGAGATGATGAATGATGGAATGTTCAGAAACTTTATGCAGTTCATGCAACAGCAGGCGAGAGCGGCTCCTGTCCAAAATATAGGTGGAAACACTGAAAACTCTCGGACGGTCACCGCTAAACAGTTCAAGGAGCTGGGACCACCAGAGTTTAAGGGAGAGCCAAAACCACTTATAGCGGAAACATGGATAAAGCAGATTACCAAGATATTTGATATCTTGGGATGCTCCGAGGAGCAAAAGGTTCCCTTTGCCGCCTTTATGTTGCGAGGAGAGGCAGATTACTGGTGGGAATCGATTAAGCGTACTCAACCTGCCGCACTGAAGATGTCTTGGGAGAAGTTCCAAGAGCTGTTCAATGACAAATACTTTCTCGAAAGTGTTCGTCACATGAAGGAGGTGGAGTTCATCAAATTGGAGCAGAATAATATGACCGTGTCGCAGTATGAGGCTAAATTTGCTGAGTTGTCCCGGTTTACGTTCCACTTGGTGGATAATGAAGAGCGAATGACGCGAATATTTTTGCGAGGTTTGAAACCTGAGATACGTCAACATCTTATTTCTCATAAATTGTGTTTGTATTCAGATGTTGTGAATAGGGCTCAGTTAGTGGAGCGCGATAACGAGTCAACGTAACCAAAAGAGAGCAGTCGGCAAAATGATAATACCAGTGAGAGCAGTCATCGAAGCGGTGACAACAAGCGTGGAGGGAATCAACAGGTCAGAAATGGTAATCACTTCGGTGGTAATCAGGGCAAAAACAATAAGAATGGTCATTTCAAGAAGAAGAGATTCAACAATGATGGAAAGACGTCAGCACCAGCACCCGTTGTTAAGGAAGGAGAACGACCACCTATCATATGTTTCAAATGCAGAGGGGAGGGGCACATCAGTCCAAACTGCGCGATGCCGTCTAAAGCATATTATAATTGTGGAAGAGAAGGTCATTTAGCTCGATTTTGTCGTTTACCAAAAACAAGTTCAGCCAAGATGGAGACACCAAAGGCCGTCTCAGAAAAGTCAAAACCGGTAGTGCAAGAGAGAGCGTTTGTTGTGACCTCCCAGAAAGCAAGGAACCCGAATGAGGTCATCACGGGTAAGCTTAACATAAACTCTAATGAAGTCTATACTTTATTTGATACCGGTTCTACCCATTCTTTTATTTCTCCTACTTGCGCTCATCGATTAAATTTGATTCCGGAGAAATTAGACTTTGACTTATCTGTTGAAACTCTATTGGGAGAAACCTTCATTACATCCACGGTTTATAAGTCTTGTTTGGTTCAAGTTGGTACCCACACATTACCTATCGATCTTATATCATTAAAAATACTTGCATTTGACGTGATTCTAGGGATTGATTGGTTAACTACTCATCATGCAAAAATTGATTGTTTTCGTAAGGTTGTTAGCTTTCATATTCCTAATCGACCTATTATGCGAATTCAAGCAACCAAACCATTAAAATCAATCGCTGTCATCTTAAGCCATAAAGCTATTCGTTTATTGAAAAACGGATGTCAAGCTTTCTTAGCTCATGTCACGGATCTAAACAAAAATACGTCAGTTTTGAATGATATTTCTATTGTTAATAAATTCCCTGACGTATTCCTGAAGAACTTCCTGGCCTACCCCCAGAGCGTGAAATTGAATTTTGTATCGACCTTGAACCCGGTACAAAACCCATTTCCAAAGCCCCATATCGAATGGCTCCTATTGAACTTCAGGAGTTAAAGATCCAACTGCAGAAATTGTTAGACATTGGCTTTATTCGTCCTAGTACTTCTCCTTGGGGTGCTCATGTGCTATTCGTGAAGAGTATGCGACTTTGTATTGATTATCGGGAGTTGAATCATGTCACCATCAAAAACAGGTACCCATTGCCACGTATTGATGACCTGTTTGACCAGTTGCAAGGAGCACAATTTTTTTTAAAGATCGATCTTCGTTCTGGATATCATCAGCTGAAGGTTAGAACTGAGGATATTCCAAAGACGACTTTTAGAACTCGGTACGGGCATTATGAATTCCTAGTCATGTCCTTTGGATTGACTAATGCTCCTGCTGCCTTCATGGATATGATGAACCGGGTATTCAAGGAATATTTGGATCACTTTGTGGTCGTCTTTATTGATGACATCCTTATTTATTTCAAAAGCCGTGAAGATCATGAGCAACACTTGAGGCTGGTACTTCAAAAGCTTCGTGAATACAAGCTTTATACCAAGTTGAAGAAATGGGAGTTCTGGCTGGAGGAGGTAGCATTCCTTGGGCACGTAGTATCAAGTCGTGGAATATCGGTTGACCCGGCAAAGATTGAAGCTATTCAAAGCTGGGAGAAACCTAAATCAGTGACCGAAGTACGTAGCTTTCTTGGTTTAGCTGGTTATTATCGGAGATTCGTGGAAGGATTTTCTCGAATCGCTACTCCATTAACTCAGCTGACTCGGAAAGATACAAAGTTTGGTTGGAGCGAAGAATGTGAGCAGAGTTTTCAAGAACTCAAGAGGAGACTCATTTCAGCACATGTTCTAACAATACCATCTGGCTCGGAGGGATTTGTCATCTACAGTGATGCTTTGAGCAAAGGGTTGGGATGCGTTCTCATGCAACATGAAAAAGTCATAGCCTATGCATCAAGACAACTCAAGGAATATGAGAGGAATTATCCTACTCATGATCTAGAGTTGGCAGCTGTTGTCTTTGCACTTAAAATTTGGAGGCATTACTTGTATGGGGAGAGGGTGGAGATCTTTACGGATCATAAAAGCCTCAAATATTTTTTCACTCAAAAGGAACTCAACATGCGACAACGACGTTGGCTTGAACTGTTGAAAGATTATGATCATACCATTCAATACCATCCTGGAAAAGCAAACGTGGTAGCTGACGCATTGAGTAGAAGATCATATGCAAGTACGAGTGCAATATTGTCAACACAAAGGCCCATTTTGTGTGACTTGCAAAGGATGGAGATAGAGTTAAAGACTCCAGGGACCCATGTGATGATGGCGAATATACAAGTAGAACCAACTTTAATCGATAAAGTTAAAGCTGCTCAAGCTACAGACCTGGAGCTGATGCGTATGAGGAAGAAAGTGCAAGAAGGTGCTATGCCGGAAGCAAGAATCGATGAAGAAGGAATACTTCGAGTCAACTCCAGACTTTGTGTTCCTAACAACCCTGATTTAAAGTATGAAATCATGATGGAGGCGCACAACACACCGTTTGCAATCCATCCTGGAAGTACCAAAATGTATCATGATCTTCGTCATACATTTTGGTGGAGCAATATGAAGAGAGAGATAGCGTTGTTTATCTTAAGGTGTCTAACTTGTCAACGAGTCAAAGCGGAGCATCAAGTACCAAAAGGTCCATTGCAACCACTTAAAATTCCAGAATGGAAGTGGGAGCACATTACCATAGATTTCGTTACCGGTCTTCCTAGGGTTTCTCAAGGTATTGATGCGATTTGGGTCATTGTTGATAGATTGACCAAGTCTGCTCATTTCTTACCGATACGAGAAACTTATACACTTCAACGTCTTGCTCGTATGTACATAAACGAGATTGTAAGACTATATGGTATGCCAGTATCCATAGTTTCTGACCGAGACCCAAGATTCACTTCACGATTTTGGGTTAGTTTACAAAAAACTATGGTCACAGATTTACGATTTAGTTCGGCATATTATCCTCAGACGGACGGACAATCAGAGAGGACTATTCAAACTCTAGAAGATTTATTAAGACTCTGTGTCTTTGACTTCAAGGGAAGTTGGGACAAGTTCTTACCATTGGTGAAGTTTTTCTACAACAACAGTTATCAAGCAAGTATTGGCATGGCTCCATTCGAAGCATTGTATGGAAGAAAATGTCGTTCTCTAGTATGCTGGGATGAGGTGGGTGAAGCAACGTTGTTGGGACCGGAGTTGGTACGTATGACTACAGAAAAGATTCAAACGATCCGACAACGTATAAAAATCTCACAAGATCGACAAAAGAGTTATGTTAATCTTCATCGAAAGGACGTGGAATTTGATATAGGAGATCATGTGTTCTTACATGTTGCTCCATGGAAAGGAGTTACAAGATTTGGAAAAAGAGGAAAGCTCAATCCTCGATTCATCGGTCCATTTTTAATCCTCGATCGAGTAGAAACTGTGGCTTATAAACTCGCTTTACCGCCAAGTATGTCTCGTGTTCATAACGTTTTTCACATATCCATGTTACGCAAATATGTGGAAGACCCGAACCACATTATTGAGTTAGAACCGGACGAAATAGCGGAGGATTTGACGTATGAAGAAGTTCCTATTCAAATCTTGGATAAGAAGGAACATATTCAACGCTCCAAGGTTATACCTCAAGTCAAAGTTTTTTTGGAGAAACCACGATGTTGAGGAAATGACTTGGGAGTTAGAATCTGAAATGAAATCAAGGTTTCCTTACCTCTTCGACATACCAGGTACGTACCCTAATTTCGAGGGAGAAATTTCATAAGAAGGGGAGGTTGTAAGACCCCAACTTTTATAAATAAAGATGAATTTTTTATAAATATCATTTTTGAATATTATGGAGTTAATTTGATATAATGTTATAGTTGTGGGTAATATTTATAAATTTTGCAAAGTACGCAAGTTGTTATATAATATTCGATTGGTCGGGGAATATTCGTTTTAACAGGGAATATTCGTACAATGGCACAATCATTGGTGGACCCCACAACGGAATTATTGTCAGATTGAGAAAACGACAAAAATATTTTATTAAAAATAACGGTGGAAGTTTTACCATTGATACTGTTGAACTAATCGGTAGTAAAAGTACAGTAATACGTGTGGTTGCATAGTAACACACGGTATTGATTATTAATGCTTATGTGAGAAGTCACTTAGTTTGATTCAATTATTGTCAGTTAATAATATGAATTATTTAGCGATAATGACGTTTTGTTTTATTCGTATTATTAATGTAATAAAACAGAAACATCTTTTTATATAAAACAGAATACTTTATTAAAGTTATTCTATAAATAGAATATATTATATTTTATTTAAAAGATTTTTCTTTAAATATGGACCGTCAGATTAAAGTAATCAATCTGGACCGTTCATGGATTAGTTACTATGCATTCTATTTTTCTATAAATAGCAGCTCATTCCTTCATTATTTCTTACGAATTCACTAAACTCTAGAGAGAGAAGCTATAGAGAGAAACTATAGAGAGAGAGAAGAAGAGTATTCTGCTACTTAACTACTTCCTTACTTCAGCTCTTCTTTAAAACGGTAAGGGGTGTTATTCTTTCTTATTCATGAAGAGAACTGTTGTTATTCCATTTCTTATTATTTTGTTGGAATAACCTGTATACGCGGTCTACCCTATACTTGGTGACATTCTTCTATTATTCTGTTGGAACATCTTGTCTGTGTGTTTTACACCGGACCTAGTTCCGTCTTTATTATTATTCTGTTGGAACATCCTGTCCGTGTGTTTTACACCGGACCTGGTTCCGTCTTTATTATTATTCTGTTGGAACAACCTGTCTGTGTGTTTTACACCGGACCTGGTTCCGTCTTTATTATTATTCTGTTGGAATATCCTGTCTGTGCGTTTTACGCCGGACCTGGTTCCATTATTTATTATTCTGTGGGAATAACCTGTCTGTGCGGTCTATCGCATGCATGGTGATTTCTTTTGTTATTCCATTCTTTATTATACTCAGTTGGTTAAGTTTTGACTTCTATACTCCATGAAATTTGTGGAATATCCTTGATAATTGCGTTTCATCCAGTATCTTTTCATGAAAATATTCTTCTAAGCATTCTTGAATTTTACTCCACAAAGCATTATCATGTTGACAATTTGGACGTTGTTAATTCTTGGATAAATTAATTCTTGAACTTGTTTTATTGAATTCTTATATCATTGTCATCATCCTCATGTTTATAAAATGTTAAAAGTCATTTGTGGCCTGTAGTGCATAGATGGACTTGGTATGATTATGACCAGGGATTATTCGGTATAATCATGACCGTAATGTTACAAATGATATGGTAAAAGTCCTCATTAGCCCGTAGTGCGTTGATGGACAGTTGTTGGCATGATCATGACCATTAATGAATACACGAATATCCTTGGCCGTAGTGCAGAGGTGTTCGATGATGTGGATTATTTTATTAAGCTGAGTCCTAGCGATCACAGTGTTGAAAAACCTTTTAAATCATAAAAGATAGTAGAGTTTATTTTCTACTTGACTCTTTTAATGGATTGCTTGTTCCGCTGTAGTTAAACTTGATGTCTATTATATTTTATCAGTTTAACATTATTGAAGGCTAATGATAATTTATTCTGCATTATCTTAGTCATAATATTTCTTACTGGGCTAGTTGAGCTCACCCTTTCTTTCACTATTCTCTTCAGGAAATGAGAACGTAGCTGGGGCAAGTCGGGGAACAGAGTGATGGTCCGAATGATAGTATTAGTTAGTAGTCCTCACTATTCTATGTAATGGTGTGTTAATAAATGTAATGAGGACTCCTTTTGAGTATGAATACTCTCTAGAAGATAATATTTGTATTCAAACTCACATTTTATGTTTTATCGTATTGTACACGACAGTTATATTAGTAAGTTGTATTTGTATTCTGTACTATGTATCTGACGACCCAAGATGGGTGACGTATACCTAATTTTGGGGGCGTCACACAATAATTACGACATTGATATTTTATATTATTGTAGTTTCAATAATTGTCACTGCACAATATTTCCCATTATCTGATCAATAATTCATATTATTTGAATAATATTATTAGATATCATTATTGGCAATGTCAAAGGAAGTTCTGTATAGGAAAAGGGTTTGGTCACCTAATTGCGCGCCAGTAAGGAGAAATCCTTATCGAAAAGCCCCATTCTTTTTTGGGAACGACGTGGTTGTCATTATTGTGATTCTGTAATATTATTTATGAATAATTAATTATTAATTTTTATGATAAGAAAATATTTATTTTATGTAAAAATAAATGAAGGAATTAATGCTGAGGTATTTTATCAGTATTTTGTCAGAATGGAGGTATTAAAAATCATCCGTATGTGGATTTCGGTCATTTTCTGTTTGAAATTTGGAAAAACTTTCTTCTACAAAGTTATAGAGAATTAAATTTTATATGGAATGGACATAAAATTCGTATATTATTTTTTATAAAAGGGTTATTTATTATGAATCATTGAATTTTTTTTAAAAATGTTTTTATTAAAAAAATATGGGTGGGCCCCACTCTTGTACTTTGTTGGTGAAATGTGCTGAGAATTATTTCAAAATTGGTGTGCCTATTCTTCAAAGATGGAGTGCTGCAAAAGCCTCTATAGGTACTTTTGTCAACTATGGCGTTCTGGCATTTTCTTATAAATAGGGTGCTTAGTTAGAATTGAAAATCACACTAGAATTAGAAGTTTTCTCTTTCTATAATATCGAGCGTATTTTTGTGAGTATTTAGATATCTTGAGTGTTATTATTTAGTGCAAGTTTTCTTTAGCATTATATCCGATATTTCAGCCAGAAGTACTATTCTTTTGAGGTAATTAAGGAATGTTATTTTTTTTCGTAAAATGATGTTATTTCTTTCAATATCATTATACCGAAATATTGGTACGAATTTTATTGTGAAAATTTTACTTTTTCGTGTCGGGGTTACTATTCACGTATACGACACTATTCACAAAAAAATATCATTTTTTCTTCTTTGTCCAAGATGTCTATTATGGTTATTATCTTTGATTGTATCCATGTTTTGATTTTTATTCTTGAATTTTACTCCACTTTGATTTATTATGGAGTATTTTTGAATTTGGATTAACTAAAGTACGAATCCCTAATCTTTGTCCTTTTATCTCACTGGATTCGTTTCTTTAAAATATTTTTTATCATCTTCAGTCCTAAATGATGATATAACTGAATATCTTTGGCTTGTAATGCAAAGATAAATGATTACCTGATGAATATCTTTGGCCCGTGGTGCAAAGATGGACATGTGTTGAGATGAACATGGCCAACTGGTGATACAAATAAATATTTTTGGCCCGTAAAGTAAAGATGAATATTTGGTTCAAGATGTATATTGATTGTTATTACAGGGATAAATTATTGATGATAGACTTTTAAATCATAGAAAATAGTAGATTTCATTCTCTACTTAACACTTCTAATGAATTGTTATTTCTGTTGCGAATATTGATCTAAAACTTGTTGTCCATTATATTTTATCTGATTTATTGAAGGCTAACGATAATTTGTTCTACATTATCTTAGTCATAATATTATTTACTGGACTAGTTTGTAAGACCCCAATTTTTTATAAATAAAATTAAATTTTCTCTGATTATTATTTTGAATAATAAGGTGTTAATTTGATATAATGCTTTGGTTATGGGTGAAATGTGTAAATTTTATAAAATAAGCAAGGGTTATAAAATATTCATTTTTATCGAAAAATATTCATTTGGTCGTGGAATATTCTTGCTGTCGGGAAATATTCGTACGATGGCGCAGCCATTTATGGGCCCCATAACAGAAAACTGTCGGATGAAAAAAAATGACAAGTATGAGTTTTTATAAATAACGACGTTGTTGTTACCGTTAAAACTGTTGGAATACCCGATGGGTAAAGTAAAGTACTACGGGTTATTGCACAGTAACACACGGTATTACACAGTATTTTTGGATTATTGATTCTTACGTAAGAAGACACTACTCAATAATTGTTACTGTAATTACTGTTTAATATTTTATTTTATTGATTCAATAATTGCTACGTTGATATTTTATATTATTTTTGTTTCAATAATTGTCATTGCACATTATTTTCTATTATCAGATCAATAATTCATATTATTTGAATAATATTATTAGATATTATTATTGGCAATGTGTAAGGAAGTTCTGTCTAGAAAAGGGGTTTGGTCACCTAATTGCGCGCCTGATTGGTCACCTAATCACAATAATTGTCATTATTGTGATTCTGTAATATTATTTGTGAATAATTAATTATTGATTTATATGATAAAGAAATATTTATTTTATATGGATATAAATGAAGGAATTAATGCTGATGTGTTTTATTAGTATTTTGCCAGAATAGAGGTATTGAAAATCATCTGTGTGTGCATTTCGGTCATTTTTCGTTTAGAATTTAGAAAAACTTTCTTCTGCAAAGTTGTAGAGAATTAAATTTTCTATTGAATAGACATGAGATTCAAATTTTTCTGATAAAAGGGCTATTTATTATGAATTATTTAAGTTTTAGAAATAAATATTTTTATTAAAAATATAGGTGGGCCCCACTTTTGGTTGTTGTGGAAATTTCTGAAATTGGTGGGCCCCATTAGTGGTGTGCTGAAATTGGGCAAAGATGGTGTGCGTGGAAATTTTATAAAATATTATTTTATTAACTTTTAGTCTGCTTTGGCGTTCTGACATTTTTCTATAAATAGGGTGCTTAGTTAGAATTGAAAATCACACCAGAATCAAAAATTTTCTTTCTCTATAATATTGAGCGTATTTTTGTGAGTATTAAGATACTTTGAGAGTTGATAAATAGTGCAAGTTTTTTTTAGCATTATATCCAATATTTCAGCCAGAAGTATTATTTTTTTGAGATAAGGGATGTTATTTTCTTCGTAAATGATGTTATTTCTTTCAATATCATTATACCGTAATATTGGTATGAATTTTATTATGATTGTTTTACCTTTTTTATTTCGAGGTTACTATTCACTTATACGACACTATTCACGAATACGGTACTATTCACAAAATATGATCTTTCTTGTGAAATTTCTACCTTTTCGTGTCGGGGTTACTATTCACGAATACGACACTATTCACAGAAAAAATAAAATTTCTTTTCTTTGTCCAAGTGGTCTATTATGGTTGCTATCTTTGATTGTATCCATGTTTTGATCTTCATTCTTGAATTCTGCTCCACAATTCATTATTATAGAGTATTTTTGAATTTGGATAAACCGAAGTACGAATATCTAATCTT